>JAURVB010007761.1:0-49076 GCA_033002965.1 Piper betle
AACTTAGGATAAATCAAGAGATATATACACGGCGGCAACGGGCGCGGAGGTAGGGCAGACGAGGCAGGCAGCGGTGGATGTTTACATAGCGTGCAGAGGGTGGCGGTTCGGCGGAGGCAGGCGTCGGCAGAGGTTGGAGCGGCGGAGGCGGGAGCAGTGGACGCAGGGCAGCCAAGGTAGGCGACGACGGATTTTCACATGGCACGCAGAGGGTGGCGGTCCAGCGAAGGCAGGTGGTGCAAGCTGGAAGCGGAGGTAGGTGGCGGCGGACACAGCGTCCAAAGGGTGGCGGAGCTGAGGCGTGCAATCGTAGACAGTGGCGGTTCGGCGATGCAAGGAGGGTGGGTGAGGGCAGCGGCAAGAGCCTGCGGCGGCAGTGTGAACAGTATTTTCATTCTTAGGGTTTAGAAGTTGGGTTTGATTTCAAACTCTCCACGGATGTTGCTCTGGCCCGACGGACAAGTCGGATATTAACTCGATCGGCCAAGTTTTGTCGGATAAAATTTTGGATAAATGCGGATAATAACTTGTTCAATGCCTATCGGACCGGATGCCCACCCCTAACGATGCGGGAAATGGCGTAATGTTTGCCAATTTGAATCTGGGTCACAGCGGGTCGGTGGAAACGGTTGCAGACGAGTCACTGGACAGTCGTAGACAAGACAGACTTGTGGACACGCTCAGCGATAAATAGGTAAGATAAACCCGGATACATGGGTGGGGCAACACCGGGTTTTGGGCCTCTAGCGACAGCTTTTCTGGTTGAAGAGACGATGGTTTGGCTACCGGTGGAGGTGCTGGACACCGGTGGCAATGCCGAGAACCTCCGGGGAAACAAAGTTTTGGTTGGGCTCTATCGCCATTTTCCAGCGACGGTGGCATCTACATGCGGAGATGAGGGCGACCTGGTGGAGATAGTGTCTATGTCTGCGGTGGCTCCGGTTGGCTGGATGAAGGCTGGAAAGATGGCTGCGTGCTGCTGTTGCACTGCTCTGGTGAGCTTCTTTCTGGTTGTTTTTCGGAGACGACGGGCTTTTCTGGGGGTGGATCTTGGCTTGGATCCGTATTTGGAGATGTTCGGTGTCTATTGCAGGTGGCGGTGTGGCAGGAGATGGCTTGGTCTGGCTGTACAAATGCTGAGAAGTCGACGACGTTCTGCTCTTGCATTGCTCCGGCATGGACTTCATGGGTAATTTTCTTGCAATGCCGGGGATTTTTGGCAGCAACTTGGGGTCCGTAGATGGTGCTAGTGGAAGTCTATTAGAAGTGGCGGTGTAGCTGGAGGCAACTTTTGCTGGCCGGACGGACGTAGGAAAGAAGGCAATTTTTGCCGCAAAACTGGTCTGACAAACAGGTTCCGGGTAACTTTCTGGCGACGGTGGACCTCACCGATGGCCGCTGTCGGCTAGGTGGTGACGGGGGCACTCCAAACTTTCCACCGGTGGGCTGGGGGTCACCGGAGAGTGGTCTTTGGTGAGGGGGCACCTCCTTTTTTTCCTTGCATTTCTACTGCGGCTCCTTTCTCTTTCTTCTTCTTCTGCGGTTACGAGCCCCCCTTCTTTTTCTTCAACTCGCTGCAACACGAGCCCCCTCTGTCCATATTTTTGCAACTAGGTAACCTCACCTCCTCTCCTTCCATTAGCTCCACCGTTTAGAGCATATAATCCTCACCTAATTCAACTTCTCCCTTAAGCTTCCTAGTTTGGAACTGCCGCAAGACTAACTTTTGGGGTGATGTTATTGTGGAAGGTTGCATAAATCGGAGTCGGAATCGGAATCCGTCTAAATTAAACAGGAATCGGTTCAATTGAATCAGCCTGAATCGGTCCAAATTGGTCATATATAAAAATTTGACAACTCATAACATAAATACCCGAAATACATAATTATATAATTTTTCAACATAAATACACAAATTTATAATTTAATACAAGTATAAAAGAGCATCACAATTTATCATCACCATACTTCAATATCATAAGTATAACATTTGATATACCAACAATTTGCACAATCTCGTTTGGAAGAGCAGGCAAATTTGTACGCACCAATAATTTGCACAACACAACAATTTACACAACATATAATTTGCACCACAACAATTTATACAACATATAATTTGCACCACAACAATTTGCACAACTCAAGCAATTTGGACGCATGAATAAAATGAAAAAAATTCGCACAGCTCAAGCAATTTGGACGCATGACCAAAATTGTGTTGTGCAAATTTACACAGCTCAAGCCATATTTGCACAGCACAACCGAATTTTGCATAGCACAACACAATTTTTTGCACAGAAAAATTTGACATATGAATCTGCACACCACATAGCAATTTATGAAAAATTTGACATACGAATTTGCACAGCACATAACATCAAATTTGACATATGAATTTGATCATGAATCCCAAATTAGCAATGAAAAAAATTGTGAAGCATCGCCAACAATTTGCACATCCCGTCGGAGCTGAGTTGAATTCGTTCCAACTTTGTGAAGCATAGCCAACAATTTGTGAAGCATAACCAACAATTTGCACATTCAATTTCAACAAAAAATCTAACTTTATACGAATCGGTCGGAGCTGAGAACAGAGGCCTGGTCAGCGACGAGTTTCGTTTCCACAGCGATGTCGGCCGGTCAGAGCTGAGGTCGGAGTCAAGGTCGGAGCCTGGTCAGAGCTGAGGTTGGAGTCGAGGAAGCACGGCGGAGGGCGGAAAGCGGCGGCGGAGGGCGGAAGCTAGTCTCGTTTCCACAGCGATGTCGGCCGGTCGGAGCTGAGGTCGGAGTCGAGGTCGGAGCCCGGTCAGAGCTGAGGTCGGAGTCGAAGCACGACGGAGGGCGGAAGCGCGGCGGCAGAGGGCAGAACGTGGCGGCGGAGGGAGGAAGTGAGTCTCGTTTCCATAGTGATGTCAGCCGGTCGGAGATGAGGTCGGAGTCGAGGTCGGAGCCCGGTTGGAGCCCGGTTGGAGCCCGGTCGGAGATGAGGTTAGAGTCGAGGAAGCACAGCGGCGGAGGGCAGAACGCGGCGGCAGAGGGCGGAAAAGAGTCTCGTTTCCACAGCGATGTCGGCCGGTCAGAGCTGAGGTCGGAGTCGAAGAAGCATGGCGGAGGGCGGAACGTGGCGGCGGAGGACGGAAACGCGGCGAGTGGGGGGGGGGGTAAGTTTTAGGTTTTTAAAATCAAAATTCCAATTTTACCCATACTTAAATAATTTAATAAATATCAAACCTAGGGTATTTTAGTCATTTACCTAAAATATTGATTCTTCCCGATTTACCCCGATTTCGAATCGGATTTAACTAGGTCAGAATCGGGGTAAATCGGCCGAGTTGGTCGCCGATTCAGGGCCGACCGATTCGGCCCCAAAATCATGGGCTTGACCAGGTGGGTTCATTTCAAGGGGCTAGCTGTGAGTTATGGCAACTTGGTTCAAGCTAAGACTGTATCTCACTAAGCAGTTTGGACTACAGCAACAGCGAGGGCGGTTGCATGCATAGGTGTGTGCATGTATGACGTGTGGGTTCGAGCACTTGTGTATGTCCATGGTTTGGGTCTGACAATCTTGGATCGATCACTTACTCATTTCACAAGAGGATATACAAAATGGGCTTGGACACATAATTTTCATATGGGCCGGTGAGGTTATGCATTGGTTGGTAAGATATAGGATAAGGCATTGTTTATGTTCATCTAATTAATATTAAGGGTTAGAAAGTTAATCTTCATGTTCATTACTTTCTCTCACTATCCAACACAAATTTTTTTTACAAAAGATTAATATATCATCTTTACAATCACTAACTTTTATTTTGTTCGAAGTTTTTTTTATGTCAATTGGCACAAAAATTAAGATCATGATTTTTAAAGAATATTTGAATAGATAATTGTTGTATTATGATGAGAAACTTCAAACCCTACGATTGGCATGTCTTAGGTTTAACAATCTTCTAGGATAATAAAAACGATGATCATTAAAAATGTCACTAACATTATTAATTTGTGATTATTATCGGCTATTCAATATGTCATCCTGTCAAATAAAAAAATGTTCATATTTAGTTTATTTTTATTTGCTCATAACTAATTAGTTACATTTAGATAAAAATGAGTCTACATTGTTCGAACTTGGTTATTTGGTTGTTCGTGCCCAACCCGAAGTTCATTTTCCTTGACATTGGACATCCAAGTGGAAATGTAAAACCTATGATTCGAGTTAGGGTTTTATACCCATGAACTGATCAGTTCAGCCTCGGTTCGAGATGAGTGTATTTTAGAACTTGTATTGAGCCAACACTACTCCCGTATATGAGCCATGTGGGTCATATGTACCCAAGTATATGATAATAATGTCATAAATACAATAGAAAAGAATGAGTTATCAGAATATATGAGAGTATGCCAGTTATTTTTTTAATTTTTATATATGGTACATCGTAAAATTAATTTTATGTCGTTTACCGCGGTAGGACGCGTAACGGGTAGTTTGGGTGGGTTGTTAGTTATAGAAAATGTCATTATATTGTTATAATGTGTGATATATTTTATAGGATTTTCCCCTATTTTACGTTTTTTTTTTAGAATTATTACGAAATATTTATTATTCTTGACTCAAGACGGTGTCTTGTCAAATCTTATTTACAATATTGCCCTGTGCCCCCCCCCTCCCCCGCCCCCCGACCTTTTTTTCTTTCCCCATCCAAACCCTTGCTGTGCCACCCCATTTTGCTTGCCGTCATCATCGCTGCCGCCGCTGACGCTAGCCTACCGCCAATCGTCACTGCTAGGCCCTATTGCGGTATTGTTGTGATGCCCAAAGTGTAACACCCCAAATCCAGTTCACACTCGTGAACCAAACCGGCATGTCACAGGCCCCAGTTAGGTCGGCTAACCCGAACCTAACTCGTGCGGATCCAATCTCGGCGTCTTAAGATGAAAATCCAACTTGCTATATGTATGTATGAATGCATAAAACCCTAACAGGATACTACATGGATGACATGCAACCAGTTTTCACATCATTACAATTACGGTAAAAATCCTGAAATAAAACCGTCAGGGTCTCCCCTAAAAGTGCAATTATGGGCCCACCCTGTCAAAATAATATATATATATATATATATATATATATATATATATATATATATCACACACATGCATCCATGATTTCATTCACACAAAATCTAACATATTATGAATTCATTCTGAAGCTGGGGTTTCAACCCACCACGCTTCCGCTGCGCATCTCTGATCATGTTCACATTCTATCATGTCTCATGCATTTGAAAATGTCATTCACAATATAATAACATAACAATACAATATTAAATATTCAGAAATCTAACATGTGTGTGTGCACAAGACCTCATTGCTCCTCCGTCCAAGCTGGCTCTTCCAACTCGTGATTATTACCTACATATAGTATAAAAGCACGTCAGTAACAAGTGTTACTGGTCCGGAAAATAAAATAACTATAACAAGCTGGCTATGAGAGCAAACTCTCATATGAAAGAAAACATCATATACTCCACGTGAACACTCTGAAGGGCACTACTGAGGAGCCACTGGGCTGCAGACCCGGTAGCATCCCGAACTTACTGATCTGCTGCTGGTACTGTGCCGCTCTCGGCACTTCTTTTTCTGTACTTCTCGTGAAACTTTATCCTAAGCCCTCTCCGTACCTCCATATTTCTCCTGGCCTTGAGCACGAAGGCCGAGTACTCTCAGGCAGTCGCCTTTAGTACCCTTTGAACCACAAGTCCGGACATGCGCTGTACTAAACAGTACCCGTAAACCTCCACGTTCTCCGGTTGTGAGGAACTCAAACGTGGAGTTGTCAGGATCCCTCGGGAATGGAACAGTCCGCTGGCACTAATCCAGAGCTCGCTTTGACTGTCACGGCATCCTCTGCATGGTACGTGCAGTCGATTTCTCCATCTGTCGTCTCAGTGAAAACGCGAAAACTACATATATATAGGGCTGGGTAGGGATTTATATAATAGGCCCGAAGGCAACTTGTGGTGGATCTTGTTTTCAAAATCATCCTCGATGGATCTCATCCTCGAGGGGTTATTAATCCGGAAAACTATTCAGTTAAATGGCCCGAGTTAAGTGGGATCCGATAAACACTTAACTTGTCCTGTAGGCATTAAAACAAACATACAATAGAACAGAGTAAAACAGACGAGTCCTAAACGGACCTGGTAGAAGCTCCAAGCGTGTCATCGTGCCTAGGCGGCGAGCTCCTACTCCGTACCTACACATCAAAACTAAATACTAACGCCCGCTAACTAAATGATGCATCAAACTCCATAAACATCAATCACAATCAATAATCATAAATATGAAAATAATTCTACTCATCCTATTCCTACCAATTTTATTGTATTTTTCCTAAGTTACATTACTATTAGCATGCTCAACTCGATCTACCTCATTAGATCACTCACATTCAAGCACTATTCATCAAATCATGTCTCTTATCACTTCATTCGTAATTAAGCATTAATCACATCAATAATTAGTCCTAGCATGTTGTGCTAACAATAATCAATTTTAAATAAATCAATCGGAGGTAATTATACCTCACGTAGTCGGCAATCGGCGACGGCTAGGGTTCCGTCGCGTGTCTTGGAGCTCAAATTCGGCGCTCATCGGCGTCCGAAGCTCGAACGGGCTCGACCGGGTGAGCCCCGCGGAAGATCCGGTGAATTCCGGCAAATTCCAGAAATTCCGGTTTTCGGCGGTTTTCCGGCAGTTTCCGACGGTTTTCCGGCGGCTTCCGATGGTTTTCCGGTGACAATCGCCGGCGGCGTCTACTGGCCGAAAAGTGGTCGTGTTGGGTACCCTCGGAACCGGCTTGGCGAGCCCGACTCATCTACGAGGTCGACGCGGCCAACGGAGGTGGCAGCTCGCCGGAAAATGCATAAGATGGAGCGGCGGCGATGGGTCGCTAGATCCAGCCGGCTAGGTCGGCGATGGCCTTCGCTCCTATCGGGAAAGGCGGCTGAGGGGTCGAGGGTGTCGAGCCGACCACCTGATCGTGGTGGCGGTAGTCGGCGGCGGCGCGATCGGCGACGGACGCACGACGCAAATGCGCGGCTTTCTCGCGTCGCGGCGGCCAGCTCGTGGCCGGGCCTGGTCGGGGCGGCAGGGCGACGCCGTGGCCGGGCTGGGCGGCGTCGATTGGCGGCCAGGGGCGTCGGCCGTGGCGACGGTGGCGCGCAAACAGGGGCGGCGCGGCGGCTAGGGTTTGGGCGTGGGGGAGAAAAGGTCGGGGGTGGAGAAGAAATGGTTGGGTGGCAAACTTGTAATTAAGACTTGACTCGTCTCCGGCTCGAGTCAAGTATAATAACTAAGTCGTATTAAATCCTAAAAAAATTCATAAAAATAGGGAAAAATCCCGTAAAATCAAACAACACCAAAAAAATCATAATGATATGCTCTAGAACTATCAACCCACCCAAAATGCCCGTAACGCATCCTAACGCGGTAAACGGCCTAAAACTAATTCTACGATCCATTATATATCATAATAAAAAAATGAACTGCATACTCTCATATATTCTGATAACTCATTCTTTTCTACTGTGTTCATGACGTTATCATCATATACTTGGGTACACATGACCCTCATGGCTCATACACGAGACCGGCGTCGGCTCAGTACACGTGTTCTGAAACTGACTCGACTCGAAAAATAATGGTCGACCCGACCGGTTCTGAATATAAAACCCTAACTCGAATCGTGGGTTTTACACAAAGCGCCCTAGCTATCTTCCGGCCTCCGTGACACTGGAATTGCCATGCCTAGCGACGCACTCGCGTCGTCGATGCCGCCGCTAGGGACCATCATTGTAGCCGTCTAGTTGCCGACCCTCCCACGACCTTTTCCGACCGGAGCGGATCCCATCGTTGCACAGGCGGCCGGATCTAGTCACCCACCACGGACCGCCTTTGTTTAGCAATTTTCCGGAGAGCCACCGCCTCCGCCGACCACGTCGATGTGTAGATGCGTGGGGCTCACCGAGATAGTTCCAATGGTACCCTATACCTGTGCTATTCTGCCAGTAGACATCGCCAGTGACTGCCACCGAAAATGCTGGAAAACTACCGAAAAACCACTGAAACTGCTGGAAAACCATTGGAACCCTACCGGAAAACCAGATTTGCTAGAGTTTGCTGGATTTTCCGTGGAGCTCATCCAGTCGAACCCGATTGAACTTTGGACACCAACAAGCGTCGAATTTGAGCTCCGAGATGTGCAACAAAACCCTAGTCGTCGCCAATTGTCAATGATGAGAGGTATAATTACCTTCGAGTTAATGATTTAAAATTGATGATTGTTAGTGCAATATATTATGATTGATTAATTATTGTGATCAATGTCTAATTATGGATGAAGTGATAAGTTGTATGATTTGATTGATAGTGAAGGGATGTTAGCGATCAGATCCAGTAAATCAAATTTGAGCATGCTAATTGACCGGAATGTAACTTAGAAAAACGTAATAAAATTTGTATGAATAGGATGAGTTAGAATTATTTTCACATTGATAATTGTTTAACTATTGATGGATGTTGTTTGTAATGTGAGTGTGTTAATTATGACGAGTTTGATGCATCATTTAGCTAACAGGTGTTAGTTTCTAGATTTGATGTGTAGGTACAGAGTAGGAACTCGCCACATAGGCACGAGGACACACTTGGAGCTTCTACCAGGTCCGTTTAGGACTCGTCTCTGTTTTTATACTCTATTCTATTGTATGGTTGTTTTAGTGCCTGCATGATGGGTTAAGTGGTGTTTTATCGGATCCCACTTAACTTGGGGCATTTAGCCAAACAGTTTTCCGGATTAATAACCCTCGAGGATGAGATCCCTCAAGAATGATGTCGAAAACAAGATCCACCAAAAGTTTCCTTTAGGCCTATTATATGAATCCATTCTTAGGCCAATATATCTAATTTTATCGAGTTTTCAGTGAGACGAAATATGGAGAAACCGACTTGCACGTACCACGAGCAGATGCCGTGACAGTCAAAGCGGGCTCTGGATTAGTGAGCGAACTGTTCCATTCTTGAGGGATTCTTACAACTCCGCGTTTAAGTTCCCCACACCCGAAGAATGTGGAAGTTTACGAGTACTGTTAAGTACAACACATATCCGAACTTGTGGTTCAAATGGTACTAAAGTCGAGTGCCTGAGAATACTCGGCCTTCGTGCTGAAGGCCATGAGAATTATGGAGGTAGGAGAGGGCTTAAGATATATATGTAGTCCCGATCGACCATAAAAAAATGAAATGAGAAAATTGCAGAAAGAGGCATCAACAAAGCAGATAGTTCGGGATGCTATCGGGTCTACAACCCAGTGGCTCCTCAGTAGGTGCCCCTTCAGAGAGTTCATGAGAAGTATACGAATGTTTTCTTTCGTATGAGAGTTTGCTCTTATAGCCAGTTTGTTATAGTTATATTTTGAACCACTAATACTCATTACTGACGTGTTTTTATGCTATATGTAGGTGATAACCATAAGTTGGATGCGTCAGCTTGGACGAAGGAGCAATGATGTCGCTTACACACACATGTCAGCCGATAGAGTGGTTAATATTTTATTTATGATGTTATTATATTGAGAATGATTTGATTAAATACTAAGATATGGTAATATAATGTGATCAAATGTTAAACATGATGATATGATGTGAAATGTGAATAGATTGTACATGTGGGTTGAGACCTAAGCTTCGGCATGAGTATACACTAGATTAGACTCTGTGTAAATGAAATGGTTGATATATGCATATATGTTTGTATATAGTATATTTCTAGGGTAGCCCCTAATTGCACTTTTAAGGGAGGTTTTTTCTGTTTTATTTTAGAATTTTTATTAATTTTTATCGTAATTGTATTGGTGTGTAAATTAGTTTGCATGTCATCTATATAGTAGTATATTATGATTTTATGCATTCATTCATGCATTGCGAGTTGTATCATCATCTTAAGACGTCGAGATTGAATCTACATGAGTTGGGTTCGGGATAGCCGACTTAATCGGGGCTGGTGACATGCAGGTTCGGTTCACGAGCATAAACCGGGTTTAGGGTGTTGCAGGAAATGTTAGATGATAATGTCTAGAGTGGCCTGTATGAAGTGCTAGAGCAAATCCACTCCAACACTTGACTGATTGGTATAAATTACTTAAATTAAAAGAGATTAACTTAATTATTATAATTATTTTCGTAAACACATTTGAAAAATAATTAAAGTTTGGTAAACAATTCGTTGAGGTCTATATATCTTAAAAATAAGAATTTTTCGCGTATTCTTATAAATACAAGTTTTGCTTTCTTTTGTTTCATGGGTTTTTTCCTTCTTGGTTTGTGTTAGACGTTATTTTTATTAGACGCCAATATTTGGGGAAAAAATCTAAAGTTCAAATTAGAGAAAACACATTCATGCAAGAGTCATATTAATATTTTCCAATAAATAAGATCCCCCAAATAATAGTTATGTTACTTAATTTTCTAGAGAGGGACGTGGGAGAAATAAAAAAGGAGTGATTGGCTTGGGAATTTAGATTGTGGAACTTATTCTTCTCCAATCTTACGAGAAAAACTAACTTTCAAAAACATCTGCATTCTTATTTTCCATTGTAAGGTATGCTTCCTATCATGATTTTTTTAAATTCTACAGTTTCTAATATAAATATGAATTCAAAACTAATTATGATTTTATTCTTCTAATTCAATTAGGAATAACCTAATCAATAATTTCAAAAGTAAATAACAGCTTTCAATTGTCAAATTGTTATAAGTGGCCTAATATAACCTACCAATTTCTTAAGCAAGTAAAGATCTCAGAAGTTATCCCTAAAGTTTGTATGAAATTTGCTAGTGGATGACAAATTTCAAGATGTAATTATAAATTATATAATAAAAAATAAAGAAAATTATAAAATAAAGCCCCACACTCACGTAAATCAAATCTCAAACTTACCACGTAAAAACTACCCATATTAAAATAAGATTTATTTATAATTAAATTAATGTTATATACAAAATTGGTTCTATTTTTCTCATAAATACAATCATTACATTATACATGATGATTCTTGTAAAAAAGTCATGCTTTTTCTTATAAAAAGGTTAAAATTTTTAGGCTCTTATGCATCCCGAGAGCAAAGAACTAGATAACAAGATATATCATACCTCTCTCGATAATCATGTGTGTTTGTTGGTAGGCTCTGTTGTCCATGTTTATCCAATTATTATATTGCAGAGACTTTCGTTCATGAAATATATACTTTTTTGTAAAAGAAATATATACACCTTGATTGTTGCATCGCCTTAACTTCAATTAGTTTAGGAAAAAATATATATTTTTCACAAATTACAATGTTACTTACATTTGCACGGTCACACCAATTCTCTTCGTTTTCCTTTTTCTTTTTTATTTCTATTATGTAGGAGATGTCATGTTACCGTGATAAGGTTCAACTCAAGGGTTCATGTATCATGAGCTTACTCATTTCCTTGAGACTCAAAATATCACTAATGTGATTGGTTTATTAATTATCAGTCCTTTGACCAGGTTTTAGGTAAGAAAAATTATATTCAGTGATTGATTATTATTATTATTATTATTATTATTATTATTATTATTATTGTTAGTGGTAGTAGTTGAGTGAACTACACCACGAACTCTTCCTGAACTATTTGATGATCCACATGTAAATAAAAACTCACCTCTTCTTGTATGGTTGCGTCTGGCCGCCCAATGATCCAACCATATGCGGCCGCACATGGTTGCGTCTAGCTGGTGCGATGGTTTTATTTTTTTAAAGTTAGCAGTCAAATTTTGTCAATTGTTGCTAGATTGCACTTAGCTAGGTCTAGCCACCGGCCGCCAAAAATGACCTGTGGCTTAAAAAATATTTTAGAAACACCGGTAATCAAATTGACAAGTGACATGAAATTTTCTTTTGGGTTTTTTTTTTAAAATTTGAACTGGCTATCTTTGTAATCGACAAAATAGATTAAGATAGACACAAAAAGTTTTCTTAAGCATGGCTTAGGGAAACTTTTCTTTATTATTATTATATATTATTATTATTTTATAGTATTATATATTATTATTATTATTATTATTATATATGGATTATACGTGGGCATGGATAATAGAAGGCCCACCAATGTCACCGTCAAAGCCCACAATTCCAACCAAACTTTCTTTCTCTTTTTTATCTTCTACTTCTCGTTAGCTCATCGAGCTCATCGACGTGCGACACCGGCAACAATGGTGGAGCAGCGCATCTTCTCAACCTACCATGGCGACACCCACCATGCTCTACTTGCGATTCTCTGCTGTTGGGCCTTGTTCGGATCATCCCTTGTTGCCGATGCTCGGCTGCTTGGCCTCCATGACGCGGGAAAGCCCGACCCCAAGGATGCTGCCGCCACTGCTCGATGGCTGGCTGCTCACAACACCTGGGGCGTCCTGAGGTAGTATCTTTTTGCTCGCTCTCATCAAAATCTTATCTTTTTTGAACTGATGAGCTTGTTTGGATTCGGTTGTTTCTGAGTCCGACACTGTTGAAGCTTTTTAGATTTTGTGGTGGTTGTTTTTTGATGAATTTGATTATGTTGGCACTTATTTTTTGCGTTTATCCTACTTAAATTCGAAGCATGTGTTGTTGTCTCCCAGTGAGAGGATCATTCATTAGTTTCAAATTATTGTTGGAGAGGATCATTCATTAGTTTCAACTTATTGTTGGTAGTATCTTTTTTGTTGGTTTTGATAAAAAACAAATCTTTGTTTGGATTCGATTATTTCTGAGGCTGACAATGTCGAAACATCTTAGATTATGTGGTGGTGGTTTGGGTGGAATTTGATTACTTGGGTAAGTTGTGATTATCTGCTTAATTCAATACAAGGCATATGTTGTCAATTCTTAGTGGAGTTATTACTTTTGGTGGATTAATTGATTCCGTTTGAATTTTATGTGAGGCTAGTATTTAGCTGCTGTCTTAGCTATTTTGATTAATTTGGAAATGATTATGTTTTTTTTAAAATTATATGTAAGTATTTAAAGCATTTCTCAAGACCAAAGACCTGTTATTTTAACAGGATTAATCATTAGTTACGCCTTATTCAAGCTGGGCTGGGGTCTGAGTCATGGACTATGTGTCATTGATTGATTTTTGTCATTTGAATCAATGAAATGAGGCCATGCGGAAATAGATGATCTTGGAAGCATCAGATTAACATGATCACTGTGGAAATAGTCAGTTGAAAGTGTAAAGATAATGGTGCATATTTGTTTAGGTTTCCTCATATTTTTGAAGCGTTTGGCTGTGTGTGAGTATTTTAAGGCGTTATTGACAAAAATTGTATTCATACATATGGAGATTCCTGTCCAGCTTCATCGCATAAAATTATTTAATTCCTCCAAAATAAATGACATTTGCATTCTTATTGTATATTTTTTTCATTATCCAAGTACTATTACAATTCTCAAGTGATAGTAGCATTCTTACGCGACTTTCTTATTTTTTTTATTTTGTTGCAGTACCATTTCAAATGAATTGGGAGGTGCACCATTCGGGTAACTTTCTTCACCTCCAGAGTTCATGGAGGGTGTCTATTTGTTGTTCTCCGGTTAATATATTCCCAGCGAGGCCAATGTAATTGTGAGCTGTGCATTGTCATGTTCACTTTGTTTCAAAATCCATTTGATTTATTAAAAACCAGAGTATTTTCCATTACGATTTCTAGCACTCTTAAGAAAGAACAAATCAAAGTTATAGAAAGCTTATTTGTCATCTGTTTTTGCCACAAGAAAAGAACACTTTGTTCTGTTGAAAACCATTGTTCTATATATACTGCAATTGTAGCCAAATTTTGAGCAATGTCACAGACTCGTAATCTTATATTAGCTTGATATAGCTAATTGTTTAAGTTTATTAATGTGTTTTGATCTCTCATTTGACAAGAGAATTATAAGCTTTCATTTCAATGACGAATAACCCAACGCGTATGCAGGAATGTAGTTTCATATAGTGATGGTGTTACTGGCATGGGTCAGGGCATACCCTACTTCTATTTGACGCCTTTGGATCCCACCGCGAGAAATGCATTTGAGGATGAGAGGTCCTCTTTCGCAATTAGTGAGTTCCCTCTTGGTACCTGTGGGCGCGTGGACCCTATGAACCCCACATGTGCCAAATTTACTATGACCGGGAAGGTTAGCATTCTAGTATCACGGTATACTTTTTTAATTGATAAAGTTATCATCAAGTGATTGATTGTTAGACTGCTTATGAAAATTTTATGTACTCTTTGACCTTGTGCAAAATCAGCCAGCACCTTTTATTTGATCCTAATTCATATTTTTATAACCTACATAATGGAATGGTCATGGCTTGCATCTAGTTGAACAAAGTTATATGATTGTTTATGAAAATTTACACGGCAGATGAAAATTTTGCTACTTGTAAACACGTTGATCCTAGTTTAGGGTCCATGTCCCCAATACCCCTTGGATATTAGGTGGTAGGAAGAGAAAGAAGAAGAGGAAGAAGAAAAGAAGGAGGAGGAAGAGGAGGAGGAGGAGGAGGAGGAGGAGGAGGAACGACCCGCCTTAGCCAACCGGGGGTTACCAAAAAATACGGAGGATATAAAAATAAAATGCAAGCATATGCATTATAACATGACAAATAATTATGCTCGAGGTATACTGTAATGAAAATGATTAAATATAAAATTCAAATATCTCTAAGAATTTATTAACCATAAAATAAATCATGTTATATTAAATATAACATGCAACAATAACATAAGATAAACTAACTACGCAAAAGCAAGTTCCTCAGCCTCTAAATTGTTTCCCCTAGTCACAATTATAACTAAAATAATATAGAGAAGAAGTTTAATTTTATTCATCAATTCTTCCAACTTGGGTTAGTAAGGGAACCAGCGACCACACCCTTAACCATCAGCTGCTCACTTACGGTCACAAAATCGCGTTAGTGATAAAATCACTAAGTCGTACAATTACATGAAACAAGTCAATATATTCCATGTCATTATTTATCAAGTCTTTTAGTGATTATGAACTTATGCCAAGCTCCAATTATGCTGGGAGGGGTGACCAACTGCCCCATCTAGCTGTAATCTCATGTATGCGCGCACATGCTATGTGGCTGACGGCCTGTAGTTACTAATATTTACCATTGACTCATCCTCTCGGTATCACAAGTGCATAATGAGTCGTCTTATGCCATTGCGCCTTGTCACCCCTTTCAGCATGCCTTTCAGCATGGGAGCAGAGATTTTATCTTCCAAATAATTTTAACGAGGCGGTCTTGTGTCAGATTGAGTCAATTCCTTGATCCCGATTGCACTCGGCGCATGATGGTCGAATCTGTGCTCAGGCCGCCAAAAAGAATATACAACATTTCAAGTAGTTATACAGATCTCAAATCGTAACATGGCTGAACCGATGCGCGAGCAGTAAAAGCGAACTCTAGTCTAAGGAAAGAGAACTAGATTAGATCCTACACAACGAGATCTAGATGAATGCCATAAATGCGACATGGAATAATATCACATACCAAGGAAAAATAATAAATTGATAAAAGTTAATTAATAATTGATTTATCAATCAATAAATTTATAATCATATTAAAGCTTAAACCACCCAAAAGTTAATAACAATTAATTCAAATTGTAACCCGCTATCAAATAACTATAACCAAATATTTACTAATCTTTTCATAAAACCCAATAATTTATTTCCGTTCACTTAACTAAAATTTTACCCATGAAATAAATACTTTATTAGCATGATAACACATTAATGCCTTACCCATTTTAAATTAATGAATTATTCAAATTAAGATTCACCCTCAACCTACGATAAAATAATTATTGACTTACTAGCATATATTAAATTACTAATATTAGTTTATTTTCCTTGACACGTTAATTATTTAACTAAGGAAATCTTATTAGTCCTATAAATGTAGGTTACCATTTATACTGTTAATTAATATCACACTTTAATTCTAATTAACAAATGACTGTAACTTTTCACTAACTCTAATTAATCATCGTAAGATCAGTTAGATTGTCGTATCTAATGATTTAATATAGCTTATATTAAAATTTAAAGGATATTACTCGTAAGATTATTTAAATTATTTAACTTCTTAAATGTTCAAATTTTATTTATTTTAAGTGTGTTATTAGGGTCCAACGATTGTGATAATTTCACTATTATATTTTAATAAGTCATTTAAATTATTAATCTATTAATGAATACTTAGTTTTGTACTCAACAATCAATTAGATAATATGCCATTAACCAATGATAATTCATCCCATAATTGAATTATATTATTCATATCACAAATCATAATTGAATAATCTAGTTTATTTATCATGAACCATATAAAATGGTTAAAACCTTGGGTCACTTGATAAAACTATATGTCATGCACGAGATCACACAAGGAAGAAGAAACAAATAGAGTGAGTACTAATGAGAAGAAAAGAAGCAGATGGGGAGAAACAATGCCGACGATGGCCTACCTAGTGTCCAAACCCCTTCTTACAATCCTCTTTATTTACCATCAATAAAAATCTCTCATACAACAACGTCCAATATACAAAATCTGATCCCTAAAAGATCTCACCAAAACCTCCCCTAATTCTCTTCCATCGTAACCAAAATATCCACTAAATTCTAACAATCCTCTTCCATTTGTTGTTGCTATTGTTGTTGTTGTTGTTGTTGTTGTTGTTGTTCTTGATTTTGCTCTTGCAAAGTTTATACCAGGAGCAGGAGGAGGAGGAGCTTTAGCATCAATAATATTTGTGTCTGCCTGTTTTTGCTAGCATGAAAAAATCGATCTAGCATCAATATGTTATATATCTGCCCAACGCATTCATCTTTCATATACAACTCATGCTTCGTTATTTCAGGTTTTACATGATGCGCTGAGTTTTCTGTGTATTGTGTGTTATAAAATTAAAAAATAATTTAGAAAAATGCTTTGAGCAACTTTTTCTTTAGCAACGTATGTGCTGGGAGTCCTCTTGTCTTAAGCTCTCTCATTTGTCCGGCACAGCTGAAGTTGGTTGATAAGAAGTCAAAGGAAGCAGAATTTGCCGAACAAGCTTTATTTTCAAAGCATCCTGAGATGAAGAGTACGCATGTAAAATATTTTTCTACTATTTTTCTTTTTATTATGCTTATATAATTTCTTTGATACAGGCTGGCCAGCAGATCATGATTTTCAGTTTTTCAAACTGGTCATCGAAAATCTTTTTCTTATTGACTGGTTCGGGGGCAAAACCTTTGACTTTGGAGCAATATCTGGGTCATTCTGAAGTGAGTGTTTCCACAAATTACTTAAATGTATCAAAGGCGTAGGTTTAACTGCGTTTTCATTTCCTATACCTTAAGTGCAAGAAAGAATTATATTTGCAACTCATTCTGCTGTTTTATGAAATTTGCTTTACCCGATGCTTCTTAATAAACGCCTAAACCTTTTTTTCCTAATCTGGCTCAGGTCTCAATATAACAAGATGAAATAGACAAGTTGCTGCAGTCAGGATGCCTATATTGATGTAAATAACTCTCAATCTGTCTCTAATTGTGCATTTATATCTTGGGTGATTGGTCGGCAATCTAAACTCTATATTCATTTTATTTATTACAAAAATATGTAATGTTAATAAATATTTGGTTTACTTGACATGCTTTCTTGACTTATAAAAAGGGCTGGTCAGACTTATTTGTCCCAGTAAGAGAACTTATAAATATTGTTTTCCATTTTATGAAAACAGCCTATCAAATTCAAATTCTGTCGCGAACACTGAAGTTGCTACTCCTCTTTGTACTAACAATGTTAACAGGTTTCATATAATGCTTAGGACAGTTATAATAGATATGAAACAAGATGATGGAGATGACTCCCTTGATAAATTTTTTAAAAGAGAATAGTCAGTGCAATGTTTGCCTTTTGATCTTTTATTGTGTCTGCTTCTTTATTCAACCATTGTGTGTCATCAGATGGAAGTTGAGTACAGTGCGAAGTTATAACTTTCAATGTTTTACTTTTATATTGTAGGAATTGGCAATTCTGTCATTTATTAGAAAACTGTGTTAGTTTAAGATAAACGGAAATCTGAGATGATGAAAGCATGCCATCAGAAACAAGGTTTGCAAGTCTTCCTGTAGACTCTTCTGCATCAGTTGAATCTACTATTGAAAGAAATTTGGCACCAAACCTTGTGAGTTTGTCGACAAAAATGTGAGGTCTGGACAAGATCAAGGTAGTTAATGGTCAGCATTATTGGCTAATGTAGTCAGAATCATGACATTATGTTAAGATTATTGGCCTAATGAGCCTGTGCAGGAGTAGGAGTATGAGAATGAGAGAATGGTCATGAAATGTGGAAAACAATGGTCGCCAATGTTGAAAGATCTGCCCTTGTCTTGTCTTAACACAACATGGACAAATTGATATCTGGTTGAAAAATTGTCATTTAGAATTGGAGCTGTAGATGGCAGTCTGGCCCTGTGCTGGATATGCTTGTTTGATATGGTTCCATTGGGATAGTTACTGCTTGGCTGGAAGTCAATGTTGGATGCCTCCCAAGACATGCAACTTGGTTCCATCAACAGTGACAAGGTTGTCTTGATTGTTACCATGTTTTGTGTGTTTTGGTAAGAGATTGGCTTCTAGTAAGCTTGAAACAACTAGTGTAGGTAATGCAGTAATTTAGGGTTGTAAATGGTTAGCCAATTTATGAGTTAAATGGCACAAGTGTGGTGAAAGTATTATTCACCATTTTGTAAAATGGTAAAAAATTTAGTTAATTTAGCCGAACCAATTAGAAATATAAATAGTTATGGGACAATGTTTAACAGTAACCATTTAACTGATTTTATTGAAGATAATTATGTTATTTTATATATTTTATGAATAAAACTTAATTTCATCTCCTAACCTACCTATAACATATAAGTATGGATTTATTTTTATTAAAAGCATGTTTTGCATAAAATTATTGTAATGATTATTAGAGCTCAAAATATTGCAATCTCTTTTTGTTATAGTTATAATATTAACTTATTTTATTTTAAATATTAAAAATATTATATATTTTATGTGAGAGGATATTTTTTATGATTATGGTTTTGTTATTTTATACTTTATATATTCTTCTATTGGTATATATAGTATGTAAAATTGTAAAAATTTAATCAAATTTTGATCGTGAACTGATAATAAAATGGTTAAAATTTGGTTATAATTGAACCTCGTAAATTCAGTTAACGATTTGGTTATAATTAATAGCATGGAAAATGGTTAACTATTAATAATATTGACCGTGCCATAATCGAGCTGTGAGCATCATAAAAAAGCAGGCTTTATACAAATTGTAAAGAACAATGTGTTTGGTATACCAATTTGTGGACTAGCACATTTTTTGGGTATCGAAAAAAAGATTATCTTTATTTTTTTGGTAGGTTGTAGACCATGATGGGTTACAGACAAGAAACGATGGAGGTGTGACAAAGAGTCCATTGTGAGATGTTGGAATACAACCACTCAAATGTTTGGTCCCGTTTCCTCTTTTTGGTTCCTTCATCCTCTTTTTACCAACCGCCCTTATCACCCTCTCCCTGTTCTGTCTCTTCCCACCTACACTTACACCGTCAACTTGCACAAATGTTAGGGACGCTGCACTGTTTCACACCAAGATTATGTATTGGGTGACCTGTTTTTTTTTTTTTGGGAGCTATAGAAGGTGACATTTGGTGGGAAGAGGTACGAATATTTTTGTAAAAATCATTTATATGCAATGAAATCTTCAATAATTTTTACACCCCCTACATTAAAAACATGATTAATCAACATCCATTAGGAAATTACGGGGTAAAAGTTTTATAAGGGTTATTATAGTTTTATATGTTTATTTTGACACCAAATGATCCTTTAGGCAATTCCATTTAATGGTTCTAATAGTTAAGTTCCATTGGTTATTCTGGATTGACAAAGCGGTTGTTTAAAATTTAAATCTATTTGACTCCCTCAGTTAAGTGACACATTAATTTAGGGGTGCAAGTGGTATGATTATAATGTGGTCGAAGACATTTACTATTACTATTCACTAGTTTTTCGACTATTAATCATTATTGCACTGACCATCTATTACTATTGAGTTTCCACTGACGGTAAATGGTTAACAATCAGTAAATTTTGATTTAAACAATATAAGCCCTTCATAATATAAAAGCCTTACTAAAATTATGAATTTAGTATCATTTAAATAATATATTTATGTTAAATTATTTTTTAAAAGGATATATAACAATATAAAATTTTAATTAAACATAATAATAATACCACTTCTTAATTATATTAATCAATATAATTATATTTATTTAGTTAAAAATAAACTGTAAATCAGTAAAATGGTAGCTGTAGAGGCTTCTACTGCTACCATTTCAAAAAAAAAAAAAAAAACAATGCCATTAAATTTACCACTTTGTTTTACCATTTTTTTAAACAGTCAAAAACATACTTAGGTATTTTATTTTACTATAATTTGAAATGGATAAAATGGTAAATTGGTCAAGCACTTATAATCCTAAAAACTATTAAAAAGGTGAATATCTTTTTTATAGTTTGGCTAAATGAACGTTTAAATTTAAAGTCAACATAAATCATTTAATTATCTCAAGTCTTAACATATACAGGGAAATATATATATTTGTTTAATATTAGCATCTTTTTGTTATTACATTAAAAATAACATAAATCATTCTTTCAGCTTGAAATAGACTCGTAATTGACTCTTCCTTAATCGAGTAGGCTCCAAATTTTGAACAATTCAATAACAAGGGTTATCATGTCGTTTAAAATGCCTTTCAATTTTCAACCTCCTCCATGGGTAAACAATATCAACCTTAGAATATTTAAAATTGTTCAAAGCTCGATTAAATTCGATTTAACTAGGTAAATTCGATTCGAAGATTAACTTGATATTCGACTCTGAGTCAAAGTTTGGTATTTTATATAAGAAAGAAGATTTTTCAACAAAATCTTATTAGTGGCTATGACAAAATATCAAGACTAATCGGGGTGGGAGCATTATTAATTAAACTCAAAAAAATAATATAGCATACTTCAAAACTTTTGAGGCAAATCATAATCATAATCAACCCCACTCCTACTTGTGAAGTATGATCTTTGCATTCTTTGATATTGTGAGTCAAAAACTTTTTGGAGCATGCTCCATAACTCATGCATGAATTATCTACAAATACATATAATTATTTAATACAACTATAATCAACTTAAAATTACAAAGAGCTATTTTTATGAGTTGAGTCAAGTCTGCCTGAGTTTTTAAACGTCGTTTGCACCCATGCAACCCCACGCAGTATTGTATTCAACACTTTTATGAAAAGGACCAGAATATGAGAATTTTGTGCCTGCAACTTTTCTAGCTTTTTCTAACTCATGAAGCATCTCATGTCCTACATGTTCCTGTCGTGAGAGAAAAGAATGTGAATGGCTGGCCGTCAATATGATGTAGTAGATCAGAGTTCTAGATAAGCTTTGATGTAAGCCTACTTTTCCTCGGATGATTCATTTCACTGCTATCAACAGTGTTTTCATCTTTGGTCCCATTATTGGTTGGAGCCATATTTGTCCAAAGGAGTGAAATGGGTTCGTATAAAAATTGGTCTGGAATGAGGAAGAAGGTTCCTCAACTGGTCCATTCTGCTGCCCACTGGAGAATAATCTGGTACATGCTTCAGATTGAAGGCCTGGTAAAGTGGAAGAAGACACCTGCCAAAGGAATTTTTATCAACTTGTCACAAAACCCCAGAAACTGGTTCAAAGTTTGAAATTATATGATCATGGAAATTAATGTATTTTTTGTTTTTATTTGGGAGCTTTGCTCGAAAAAAGTTAGATTCTTCAATTCTAGAAAATTGACCAACACAATCGGAAATTTTCAAGTGTGAAACTGAAGATAATTCTGGTATATATATATATATATATATATGCTTGAGTTGAGGAAGACGTGGGAAGTGGAAGAAGAGACCCCTGCCATGGACTTTTACGTCAATTTGTCACAAAAACCCAGAAACCAGTTCAAGGATGGAAATTATATGATGAAGAAAATTGATGTGTTTTTTTGGTTTTGATTTCGGAACTTTGGTCAAAAAAGTTAGATTCTTCACTATTATAAAATTGTGTATACAACAGGAAATCTTCAAGTGTGAAATTGCAAAGTTTAAGGAAAATATTTTTTATTGTATAAAAATACATATGTTGCAGCCTTTGTCACATTTGTCTGACTTTATTTACATAGCTAAGAAGATATAAAACTCGTATTCCATTAGATATTTTTATTAAATATCGACTTAGTATTGTAGATATTTTTAAGAAAATAAAATATTGAGCATCTACATGTACAAACTGCTTACAAAAAGAAAATTTATGTATCGTGATGGTGGTATTAATTATTATGTTATTTGATAACCAGATTAATATTTTAATAAATGGTTACTATGAGTCAGACTTAATCAAATTTAATTAATTAATTTTCTTGATCTTTAAGGTGGACCTTAGGCATAAAGAAAGCTCAATATTTTGACATTATAACATTGTAGTTTTTTAAAACGAAAACTTAAATGGAACACCCTTGTTGGTGCAACCCTTGTCTAATCACTTCTTTACACATCTCAATATTCTCTATCAAAATAGCTTACCTTTTACTTCTTGCAGTTGGATCTTATTTTATTGGGTGTCACCCTAGTAAGAAATGTTTTTCAATTGATTTGGTACCCATTTATTGACCTTCATATGAAAAAAATGATAAAAATAAACATGATTAGCCAGTTGATTTATTGAAAATTGACACCAAATCTACAAAATCATTATTCAACTCATTCCTTTTTTCTTTACCATCCATATTCACACTAATATATATATATATATACAAGAAAACATGAAGTCCTCCTACAAAACTAAAATATTCACACTACTATATATATTCCCGTAACCCTCTTCCATACATCGTCGCCGGAGCAACTCCGACCATCTTCTCAGGCCACCCGCCTGAGCCAACATGGGCATGATCTCTGCTACCATATCCGACTCTGGCCACTCCTCGCCGCCGTCGAGCTCGACGGCGGCACTCGCCTCCCAACCTAGCCTCCCCTCCCTCCCCTCCCTAACCTCCTCCCTCGTCCCGGCCACTTCCCACGTCCCTGCCCACCACTCCCTCCTCGCGACCCTCGACGCCCACTCCTCCCCTGTCTTCTCCCTCGTTGTCGCAGGAAGCTCCCTCTACTCAGGCTCCTCCGACGGCGACATCCGCGTTTGGCCGGACTTCGGCTCTCCCTCGCCGTCGTCGTCCTTGGTCGCCCATGCCGGCGCCGCTGTCAAGTCACTTGTTCTCTCCGGCGACAAGCTTATAGCTGCCCACCAAGACCACAAGATTCGAGTGTGGAAGGTCGCCGGCGACGGCAACGCCGGCCACAAGCTCGTCGCTACCCTCCCCACTCTCCGAGACCGGCTGCTCCGGCTCCTACCGCCCAAGAACCACGTCCAAGTCCGGCGGCACCACTCCCAGACATGGGTGCACCACGTCGACGCCGTCGCTAGCCTCACCGTCTCCTCCGACGGTGCCGTCATCTACTCCGTCTCGTGGGACCGGACGCTCAAGGCGTGGCGGGCGTCCGACCACGCCTGCCTCGAGTCCGTGGCCGCAGCCCACGACGACGCCATCAACGCTGTCGCCGTCTCCAGCGACGGCTACGTCTACACCGGCTCGGCCGACACCAAGATCAAGGTCTGGCTCAAGCCGAAGGGCGAGAAGAAGCACTCCTTCGTCGCTACCCTGGCCGAGCACAAGTCGGCCATCAACGCCCTGGCCCTGAGCTCCGACGGGTCGGTGCTCTACTCCGGCGCCTGCGACCGGTCCGTCGTCGTCTGGGAGAGGACCGACGGCGGCGGGCATATGGCGGCGGCGGGTGCACTAAGGGGGCATGGGAAGGCGATATTGAGCTTGGCGGCGGCGGGGGAGGGGGTGGTGTGTAGCGGGTCGGCGGACAAGACGGTGAGGGTGTGGAGGAGGGGGCCGGGGAGGAGGTACTCTTGCCTTGCGGTGTTGGAGGGGCACAAAGCTCCGGTCAAGTGCTTGCAGGTCGTCCTTGTCCGCCATGGGCACAACCATGATCATAGCTCCTCCTCCTCCTCCTCCTCTTCTTCTACTACTACTTGTAGTGGTACTAGATTAGCAGCTTGTTCAAGTTGTTGTTATCAGATTGTGAGTGGTGGTTTGGATTGTGAGATACGAGTGTGGGAGGTTTTAGTTCAGAAGGATGAGAAGGTAAATTGTGAGTATATATGATGATATGTATAGTGATAGTGCATTGATATTCATATTTTCTTCTTTAATTATTTCATCTTCAGCTTTGTTTTGTTTTTGTACACAGGGTTGTAAGTGAATGATAGTTTGGAAAGGTTTTGGCTATTAAATATATACTTCCATGTAATGTTTAGGAACTACGCATTTATTTGCAAAAATTTTGGCTCCTCCCCGGAGTGACGTCGACGAAGATGCCGTTCGTCTCTACTGTCGATTTTTGGGATGATCGACGGTGGAGATGCACGGTGCGCTCCCGAGAGGAGCCAAAACTGATTCCATTTATTTCTATATTAGCTTATGTAGTGTCTATCTAATTTTTGAGTTCATACCCGTGGCCTATATATATATATATATATATATATATATATATATATATATGTATGTATAATAAGATTAAAATTAATATTAGCTAATATGGATATTCAAGTAAATATAAGCCGTTAGATTCCTAAAACAATTGATTGGACGGTAAAAGTTGTTTATAGAAATAATGATTTTGTGATCTTGATTTTCTTATAGTTCCCCCTCCCCTTACCCCAACTTAATTTTGGGATAAGATCTAATTTATTAAAATTTAATTATTAATTAGAATGTGTCTATTAATCTTTAATTTGATTAACTAATTTTTAAAATAATAACTATTACAAATTTGGTGGTGGAGGGTTTACACTTTTAATAGTTCGAGGGCATCTTTGAGTGTTCAAAGTTTCGTATACGAAGCGAGGAAATTATGGCCCTCAGTGTAGTGTAAATATCCTTTTTGAATACGTGATCATAAGATGTCTGAGGATAAAAGATATATATCAATATTTTATACATTTATTGTCTTTTAGTTATAATGAAAAGCAGGTCTGAACAATCGTCAGCAAATGAGGTAAAATTTTTTTGCATTAATTTCTAATATTTGGCAATGAAATGAAGGAATAATTTGTAGTTTGTTACTTGCCACTAATGAGCTTTTTACCAAAAAAAAAGGGAGAATTTTTTTGGCATTATCAACTTCAGGCCTAATTATTTAGAAAGGGGGAAAATAAGAATAATCTAAAATACCTTATATTGAAAAAGTAAAACAAATTCAACTAAAATTTTAAATCTAAACTAGACTGCCCAAATCGAGGTCAATCGGATCTAATCATCCAAGGTTTGGACGACCGCGAGATCTGGCTGCCCACTGCCCTACTCCTGTGGCAGTCGGGGCGGCCAAGTATTTAATTTTTTTTTTCAAAAGTGACTGTTGGAGATGGCTAAATTCAGACGGTTCGCGACAAGATGCCAAATCTGGCTACTCTAAGGCCGAATCTAGTCCCCGGCTTAGATTTTATTAAAAAAATTATTTTTTAAAATGAGTGGTAGTTTTCCTATCATAATAAAATTTTCCTTTTTTGGTAATTATACCTAACTTTCCTCCCATATGGTCATATAAAAAACTTGTCTCCTTTTTCTGGTAAAATGCTCTTATCAAATTAGTAGCTCATGTTTTACTCAAATCAAGCTGGTTATTAGATTCATATGTAGCTTGGTGTTTGATTCTAAACCAGATATTATGTATAATTTACAATTTGTTTAATGAGAGAGTACTTGTCAGTTCTGCTTATCTTTTTGTGCTTGGCAATTTTAGAAACAGTGAAGATAACTCTAAAATTTAAGCCTGTCACAGTGAAAGTGCCTTTTGGGAGATTAGAGGTGGTTCACATAACAGTGGAAATTAAAGATTAAGAAAACTTAAACCTAACAAGCTGCCTGCCTAGCTACTTTGAAGTATGGCCTTCATATTTTGGGGTTCAATTGCTGATATATACTCATTTTTGCTCCCCATTTTCACAATATAGTTATCATTGTTATCTCCATTTACTCAATTTCAGTATTCACTACTTGTGATGGGGAATTTTTTTTAAGGTTCCATGTTATTTTAAATTTTCTTTTCAATTCAAAAACTCTGAATTGTTTCTCGTCCTTGGCTTTACAATATACTAACTTTGAGATTTAACAAGCATCTGCACTATTTATTGAGCTTTATTTTTTTTGGACAATTAATATGAACCCATGAGTAAATTAACTAAAAAATTATTAAAAAGTTGTATTTTATTTTATTTTAATTAATTAAATCTACGCTTTAAAATAATGAAAGCTATATAATTGTCAATTTAAGGGGTCAAAGAAAATACTGTAATATAACCTTTTATTTGTTGGAATAAAAATAGTATAAATAACTCCAAGTTAGTATGAAGTCAACTTTAAATTGAGTCCACTCCATAGCATACCAAAATTGAGTTTGAAACCCGCATTTTTATATTATGCTTGCGCCTAGACCATGCAACTTGAGTTATTTCAAGCTTTGTAAATAGATTATTTTTGCTTTGTTGTATAATTATTTGGAAAGATTGAAAACAACCCACATACAAGACCTTAAATAAACAAGACGTGTTTAAAATTCATAGGTCGCCTTACAAAGTCTTTGTTAAAGTAATGGTGTATAAAATACACATGATTTAAGTCAACAACCAACTCACCTGGTCTTTGAATTTGTTGATAGTTTTTTTATAAGGAATTGATAATAGGGAAGATAAAAGCAACATTAGTCCCTTTTATAATCTGATTTATATAATTGATTGGAAGCTTAGTTATCATGACATTGTTCACCTTTATTGGTTGGAAGCAATATTTAGCGCTGTAAAGCAACATAACTAAAGTTATTAATTTGAAAAGGTGGAAGTAGGGGAAAAGTTTTTACTTTAATTATATTATTTATATCTTGTTTATATCACAAAAAAATCACTTGTTTTTTTTATTTATATTCTAGCTGTTCTTTCAAGATTTAAATAATAGTTGATTTGTATGTGCATGATTGGCTATGTTTGAAACGTTTTTTTACCACGTGTTTATAAATGTGGCTATGTTAGAAACGTTTTTGTAACACTTCAAAAAATATTTAGTGACATTTTTTTTATCGTCACAATTTATTTTTTTAATTACACTCCAAAAATACTAAAATGTCTCAATAAAATACTATAGTTCAATGTATTATTAAAGTGTAACGCTTAGTAAATTTTGGCGTCACTATAAACCTAATTTCTATTAGTGGTATATATACGTTTCTTAAAAGTTATTACAAACTATAAAAAATAACTACAAGATTGATTAATTTTTTTAATGTTTCATATATTGAGTGTTTGATTTATATACATTTATTATTTACTTAGATAAGATTTTAATTAATAATTAGTAGGTATGTGTATTATATATAAATATAGTTTTTAAATTAATTAAGTATTTTTAAAAAGTTATTAAAGTCTTGCTATGATCAAATCAAGTAGAAGTTCATCATTCCTTAGTTGTCATGCTAAGCAAAGCGAATGGGATAATCAAAGCTGATGGGATAATGCAAACAGTGGCTAAGAGGAGAGATACCTAATGCCCGGTTCCATATAGACAATTGATCAGTTCCCTTCCTCTTGAAAAACTAGAAAATAGCATTTTTCTTTTATAGAAAACCCACAACTGGCGATATAATATCAGTGTCACATTTCTGCTTTTTTTAGAAAAAAGTTACATACTTTATATTTATTTGTTAAAAGATCATTTTAATATATATATATATATATATAATATAATATATATATATATATATATAGAGGGCTGCTGCAATGCGCTGCAGCCCTTTTGCAATACATTGCAGCGCATGGCCCGTGGGCCGTTGGATGAAATCACTCAAACCCACACCCAACCCATCTGACCGCCTAACCTTGTCCAATTGCTCGCGCACCCGAACCCGCCGCCCACCCGACGCCTCCCACCCGACGCAGCCGCCCGCGCGACATTTAATATGACATTGGAATTTTTTTGCACCGTGTGAAGTTTTTTGACTAATTAAATTAACGTCAATAAAGAGGAAAGTCATCTTTTTTTCTTGTTAGAATGCTGACTCGTCTTAATCTTTGATTCTGCACTTAATTAAATACTTCATCATCTCATCTTTAATTTAATGAATTCACATATTCTATAATTATTATATTTTAATAAATAAAATAGCTGTTAATTAATTATTAATCTGGTATATATAGGGGGCAACCTCCATAGATAATTATATAGAATTGCAATCCTGCATAGTATGCAACTAGTTAATCTTTCTTCTATATTAATAAATTGATATACATAAACATTATGCCCTTTTATGTTACATCAAGTTATTTCATGGACGATTTATCATAATAATATATGTCATTAACAACACGAGAGAAACTAATTCGATTTGCACGTAAGATCTGTCCGTGCATGCTTGCCGATTTTCAAACCAAAAGCAAAAAGTGCCATTGAGGAGAATGGATGAGTAGTAAAGGTTCTTCAATCTCTTTAAGTTTTTTATAATTTTTGAGTCAATGCATTTTTTAAGATAAATTAGGCTAAATATCATGCTATGCACATCTTATATTATAGATAAATTCCTAACTGTATAGATAAAATCTAATTGAATGAGGAGATGATATAGACTCTAATCTAGAAATAAACTCTAATTAAATGAAGAGATATATTATAATAATATATTTTTTATTGTTACATTATTTAATTGGTCGAAGGTCCTACTTTTGATCATTATTTGTTTCTTGAATGCCCTTTTATTAAGAAGAGTTGATTATAAAACCATTAACTCTATAGATAGTACATTATATACTAGAACAATAGATATATGAATGTCTCACCCCTTGTCAACCTACTAAAAATTAACTTCGTTAGCTCTACCATTACTATTGCATGGTTTAATTTTCTCCTTACTACTTTTCTGTGTTCTTTTTGTTAATTTTATAAAGCATTTAATTTAGTAGTGAATTTTAACAAATTTTGTCCCCCAAACCAACTAATAGTTTATAAATTTGGTCTCTCAATGCAGAGAGACGTTAGGCTGACTTGTGGTTTGAGCGCCGTGCCACATTCACTTCACAAGCTGCCTAGGTGCGTGACAAGTGCAACTACTGATAATTAATACAATTAATTAGCCGATGGTAGTTATATGTAATCATCGATCATCTTATCAAGATCACCTACAAATAAATTATTTGTCACTAAAGATCGATATGTCCGAATAACAAAAACGTGTTTTACATAATTAATGAAAAGTTAGTGATAATGAAAAATTAATTATTTGGTCACTGACTAGGCATGTTTAATTTACCACCTACTTAGAATGTTTAATAGTGTGATATTTATAAAGGTGATGGGACCTAAAAATCACTAAATTTTGTAACCATCGTATTTTCTCTCAACCACTTTCTTCCTCTTTGCACAAGATCCAAATTACTGTTGAGAGACAAAAACAATGGCATGTGGGGAACAGCAAGAGCACTTGCCTACCACTTCTATCATCGTTCTTGGGTCTTTTCCGCTACTGTGAATACATGTGGGCACAGCCTTCTACATGTAAACAAAAACTGGAATTTCCCGTCTAGTCCAAGGTTGACGATGAACGCATATATACCTACCAAATTCATCACAACTGTATATAAAAGAAATTGAAAAAATTTAGTCTCTATTGAAAACCCACAAATAGATCCTGATAATGAAGATGGTAGTGTAGCTTTACAACTCTTTTTTTATGCTAAAAAATTACTTACCATGTTAACTCTATTTTGTAATTTCCTGGGTCAAACTCTATCGATTATTCTTACTCTACAGATGTCTTATCGTGAGATAGATTCTACAAATTTTTTGCCCCCAAAAATCAATAAAATAAAACAAATCCCTTGGGGGCAAATGAGAAGCAAATCTTAATTGTTGCATGATCAAAGCCCAAAAATTTCAAGTTCATCAAAGCCATGGGCTGAATCCAGTCTAATTTAGCATTCATACCCATGTTTTGAATTAATACTATTTAAATCGAACCCTTTCTTTGAAATTTAACATACTAATCAATATTTACAATTTAAATATATAATTATATATAAAGGTAATAAAAATAACATGTTACATATATGCAAAGGCTGTAATAACTACTATTTGTATAAAAACATGTATATATAATGAATGGGTCTCGAGATTTATACGTAAAATTACTTCCTCATACACGATATATCTTTGTAAATATTGTATAACAATTTCATCAAAGTTGGCTCCAGTTTCTTTTTAGTGGATTGGTGATATCATTCTTTAATAAGTTATTTAACAAGTTACCGAATACATAGCACATAGTAAATTTTCAAGCCATGACAACCCTTTTCCATAGGGGCGGAGCACTCATCCCAAATATGTATTCTCAATTCATATATAAATTGTGGGCAGTGATTATAAATAGGGCTTCAACATTAGCAAATTTTCTTTTCTTGTCAAAACCTTTTCTATTAACTCTTCATGCGCCGCCTATATACAACCATATATAAAAGAGAACCATGCACTAATTCAATCTATCCACGCCCAATCGATAAATTATGGCTGCGTTCAAGAGCTTGTTCCGACCTCGACTGCGTTACACCTGATTGCACCAAAGCAAGAACCTCACCAACGATGGCCTTCCTCCCAAAGGGTTTGTTGCAGTCATGGCAGGTCGTGAAAGAGAAGAATATGATCAGAAAGAGAGATTCTTGGTGCCCTTGGCTCTCCTCAACCATCCCCTCATGGACAGTTTCTGGTCGACACAGACGAGGAGTTCTGGTGCTGCCACGAAAGCTTTATAACTCTCCCTTGTGATGCATGCGATTTTAGAAAGGCCATGGGTGTGATCGTTCATGGCGATGGCAATATTGGGAAGAAGCTCATGAATTGTTTCCTTTGAAGACTATATTAATTAATATTGTTTGTTGTGTTAGTATAGTTTAATTTTTGGTATTGTTTATATATATATATATATATATATATATATATATATAATGTATGTATGTATTTACCGGACAACAAAAGATGTCCATTGATCTCAAAATTCATGTAATCGTTTAGTCTGACCTCAACTTGACCTGCACCCCTCGGCCCCCATCCCCCATCAATCTGTTACATAGATACAAAAATCAGAATCATATTAGAAGGGAGTCAATAAATTAGACCAATTTATAAAAAATTAGACAAAAATTGGTTACTTGAATCGGTCAAAATTAGTAGGTTATTGGTTATAAAATGTATTATTTTAATTTTATGATATTTTTTCGTATTTTTTGGATTTTTAAAATTATTTAGAATTAATTTTTATTTTTTATTTGAGTTAGAGTCGAGTCAACTTTTAATTATACCTCTACTTATCTTCATCAACTCTAAAATTCTCCCCTCCCAAAATGACACGAAACACACTTTGGTTGGTTTTAGCATTCATCACATGGGAAGGGAGATGCAACCCCTACAAACTACCCTTCAGGACCTATGTAGAAACTTCTTGAAAAATCCTCTACACTTGTTGAACACCTGTCAAACTTGATATATCATTGTCGACCACATATAGACTACCATTACATGAGGGAAATATCTTGACATATCTCCCCTCCCGACTCATGTATCTTCCACACTTGTTGACCCATGCTCTCTATCTCCCCTTATTGGCACTTCAAGTATATCTCTACTCATATAAAAAGAACACCTTTTGCTAGCAACGTCTAATAGTCATTTTGAAAGAAAACACCAATAATTTTGAACGAACCAAGCTCTTTTATAATCTGTTTGACAAACCTCCACATGCCATGTACTACAGCTCTACGAATCAATCTCTTGATACCACTTGTTGGGCAATAAAGGATTAAAGATAGACAATAAATCAATCTACAGTGGAAACTTTCCGATTTAAAAAAGAAACCACATCCCAAATACCTATGCAACCACTCCCCAAACATGAGTGACAAATTGACATCCCAATAAATGAGTCAACATCATTTCCCCCCAAATGAAAGGATTAACATATGCCTGATCCTACAACACCTTGGTATCAACCTCTCTGGTACTTCCCTGAAGACTATAATTAACTCCTGGCAACACAATCTTGCCCCAACCAAGACAATACATTTTAGAGTAAGGCCCACACACTAATTGGGGATGGGGTTCTCCTTGTACCACGGGAAAGAGGCCCCCACTCTCTCATGAAAGTTGCACACAATGCACTCAGTAATGCATACTCTACACACATACACCTACATAGTTATACATAAAAGATAGAGAACACCAAAAAAACCATAATATACCCTTCAGGAAATAAGGAGTCAACTCCAAAAATTCCTCTTTGAGTATTAGAACACTCAACAATGAGGTTCTTCATCTTTCATAATTTTTCTCAAATTCTTTGTACCTCTTTGTCCAAGACTGTCTTTATGACTTTGCATTGTACACTTTCTTATACAAAAAAATTGTGGGAATTGGGAGATTTTTGCAGCTTGCGTATATATTTATCACAAAACCCTTTGCGTTAGAGCAATCAAAATTTTTAATTTCAATTAGATTGCATATATAGGGTACATGGTCCAATGGGCAAGGAAATATCTCTTGTATAAATTAGGTTGACAATGAACCAAGTTCAGGTTTGAAGAGATATGACGTAGTTATTTTTTTAATTAAAAAGAAGTAGGCTAACCAAGGCAAATTCTAGACATGGATCTTTAGTATGTGATTCTAAGGAACGCTATAGTATACATGGACAACAACATGGAATAATAATGGAATAATTTTTTATTTAATAAATCACTTAATGAAAGTAGATTTTCGTTCTATTTATTTCACAACCTTCATGATCACTACCCAAACCAAACCTGAATCTTTCGATTCATTTGACTCACATGCTCACTTAGTTATGGGCATTCCTATACCTCCTAAATATAGATAGATTCTACGACTATATTTACTCATATTAATAAAAGGTCAGCACTATCCCTATTGGGGCAATACCAAATCTTGCAATGCTACTACCACTTGCTGTCTGTCCACTGTCTGCTCAAGGTGGTCCATTGCCATTTGTACCCATCCTGGTCTACAACGGGGCAATCAGAGGAGCTGTTGCAGGACTGGTCCCCTGATGCAACGGTGGAGGAGGATGAGGCAGCGGCATACGACCCATGGGGAAAGCAGGCTCCCCTCATGCCTCTTCATCCAAGGGGCTATGGAGAGGGCTATCTACCAAAGCTCTCTCTTAAACTCCTTGTGGTTCTATTGTATTTGTACCTGAGCCTTTGCTAACTGGGCAATAGCTCTATCCCTTTCAGTCTAACGGCTACTCGCTCTATGGCGACTGTCACTACGTCAGCTTTCACTACGATGGCTAACTGAGGTTGGTACATGAGGGTTTCCTGATAGTGTTAGGGCTCTTGGTTGGGTAGATGTCATTTCACCGTGGCCATGGCTTGGACTGGCATGCCTGGGTGATGAAGGTGATAGTGCTCTATTCTGAGTCTTGTAGGTCTATACTACCATAGCTATCAACTTTCACTAATCAAATCCTGGACACATTGTCATATAACATAGGCACGTCCTTTAAGATTGTTTTTATTTAATTTTTAAACTGTGTTTTATGAATTGTAATTTTTATATATTGAATTGGAATTTAATTTTAAATTGGATTTACTTAAAGTTTACTACTTACTATATGCATTCAGAAATTATTTTTTAAATTTCTCAATAATTTTTAATTTTTTAATTTGGCATTCTCCTTTTAATGAATATTTTATGTTTGTTTATTATTTTCCTAACCATGAAGGTTGTAACACCCAAATCCGGTTTGCTATTAGCCAAACTAGAAATGTACAGGGAACCAAACCGATTCTCAACTCGATTAATTTGGTCAACTTGAACTTAAGAAAAGGGATCTACTCTAAGCGTCATAAGATGAAAAAAAATGCCACAATGAATGTATGAAATGCACATCCTATTGAGACGCTACGTAGATGATATGATGACGAAGAATCACACTTCAGTCGAATCAATATATATAAAAATCTTATAAATCAACGGACAAAATTTTTAATAAAAGTGCAATAAGGAAACTACCATGTCCATCATTATATCACAATATATACATATATAAATATATAAGAAATGACAAGATATATCACAACATCACATTCTGTTATTATCATAACATTCCCAAATCATGATCTTGACTGGGTCTTGACCCACATGCTATTAATATTCATATAACCAAAAGTTTGCTAACTTCAAGAATACTAACTTCATTCACAAAACAAGTTAACCATGCATTAAAAATCATCAAAATATTTATCGAAAGCTTTACACATTCACTAGCATCACAAATAAGCATTCTATCGTCAGGAATGTATGTGTGCAAGGATGTCACTTCTCATTTGTCAAGTCCAACATATTCTGTTGTGCTTGATGCTCACCTACATATATAATAGGAAACCATCAACAACGGTTGTCACTTGTCTAGAAAATAAATAAAATCAAACTTTCAATAAAAGCTAACTCTCATGAAAAGAAAACATGTACATACTTCACCAGAACTCCTATAAGGGTAACTACTGAAGAGCCATCAAGCTATAGTTTGGATGGCATCCCGAACTGACTGGTCTAATGCCTCTCTCGGCATTTTCTCATTTTTTCTCTGGGCCTTGGGGACTACTTGTCTATCCTAAACCCTCTCCAATCCTCTATATTTCTCATGGCCCCGAGCATGAAGGTCAAGTACTCTCAGGCGACTACCTTTAGCACCCTTTGAACCATATATCTGGACGTGCACTATACAAAACATTACCTGTAAACCCCACGTTTCTCCGGGTGTGAGGAACTCAAAACACAGGTTGTCAGGATCCCTTGGGAATGGAACAACTCTCTCACTAATCTAAAGCCCGCTATGATTGGCACATACACCCACTTATAGTACGTGCAAGTCAGTTTCACCATCTCTCATCTCATTGAAACTCGATAAAATTATATATAGGCTCGGGAAGATATTTAATAATTTAGGCCCAACGGCAACTTGCGGTGGATCTTATCTTTTAAATCGGACTCGATGGATCTCATCCTTGAGGGTTATTAATCCCGGAAACTAGTTCGCTAAAATGGCCCATGTTAAGTGAGGTCCGATTAATCAACCACTTAACATGTCCTACAACATACAATCCAAAGCAATAATAGAAGAGATCGAGCAAACAAGAGTATGAGTCCTAAACAGACGTGGTAGAAGCTCCAAACGGGACATCGCACCCGTGCGGTGAGCACCTATACCGAACTTACACAAACAGAACTAAATTCTAAAGCCCATGTACGTACGCACATATGATGCATGAATGACATGACAGATAATTCAAACAACACTAGAACAACCATGTCTATCCTAATCAATCCAACAAATCCTAATAATCATGTCATATACATGTGATAAACCTGTAGTTAATTTCATATCACGGTAATGCAATTAAATTCAAATGTCAACACTAATAAAATATAATAAATATCAGACAACAATTTCATCAATTAGTACTTAGCTGTATGAATCTACATTCCTAGGTGATTATGCCATCAATATCATAAATTTGTTGATATGTAAATTAATCGTAACAATTAAATAAATAAAGATCATAATTTTGATAGTCAAACTAATACCAATTTGTCATAAACAATCTTCATAGTAATTAAATAAAATTAGCAATTTTTTATGGTCCATCATACTTAGTTAACAAAATAAACCTAAATTCACATACATGCAATCAATCAACAATTTAATCATAAATCTTATGATGAAATGAATTTAAATCAATTTGTATACCTAACTCATCAATTACGCGGTGGCGACCGCTGTGGTTGCTAGTGGTTATTGTGAGGAGGGAGATAGCAGCTGTGATTGCCGTCCCACAAACAAAATCAGCAAGGGGGAGGGTGGCTAGAGGTGGCTGGGGCGCCACTGGCCAGTGGCAGCCGTGGGTTGTGACTGGCGAAGGTGAGTCCAGCTAAGAGGTGGTGTCTGCTAGGGAGAGGGGAGAAGGGCTAGGTGAGGTTGTGGTGGGCTAGGGGTGCAGACAGTGTGGCCGTTTGAGGTGCACAACTGACCAGTGATGGCGCTAGTCGCGGGCGACAATGCATGCAAGTGGCGACCTCGACTCACTCGTGGTCGCCGTGCATGTCATCGCATAGGCCAAGGAAAGGTCAGGAAGGATGGGGGAAGGGCTATGGATGGTCGCCAGAGGTCTTTGCCAGAGTTGGTAGTTGGCGGTGACACATGCAGGGCTGCGGCAGTGGCAGCTGTGAGAGGAAACAGAGAGAAGGGGAGGAAGAGGAGGGAGGAAAGGAGATGGGGAAGAGGACGGCGATGCCGAGGGAGGTTGCCAGGGTGGTGGCAGTGACTAGCAAGGGCGAGGAGGTGGCCGGTGAGGGTTGGAAAAAATGTGTCGGGCGGCATTTGGAGGAGCCGAGGAAGAAGAAGAAAAGGATCGGGGCGTTTTGTAAATAAAACTTGACTATGTTGGACTCCTAGCAATAATAATAAATAAATTCTACAAAATTAAAATAAATATGAATAAATACTATAAATTAAGATAAGCTCAATAAAATAAAATAACCTATTCTACACCTACCAACCCACTCAAAATCCTATCTAACACCTCCTAAGACAATAAACAACCATATTCTAACTTCTACGATCAAATGTATGGAACGAAAAAAATCAGACATACTGTCATATATTTTGATAACTCATTTTCCACTTGCATAACTAATGTTATCATCATATACTTGGGTACACTTGACCCTTATGGTTCATAACACACGGTCAGCCTCAGCTTGGCACACGTGTTCACGAGTATAAAACTAACTTGAGTCACAGGTTTTACAAAGGTATTTTTTGTTGAAATTTTATTTTTTAATTATAAAGTGTGAGTTTTATTCTTTATATATTGAATTGGATTTCAGTTTTAAATTGAATATACTTAAACTTTATTTACTACTTATAATAAGCAATCAAAATTTTAATTTCAAATTTTTCACAATTTTTTATTTTTAAATTTCACATCCTCCTTCCATTAAATTATTTTGCATTCATTCCTTTATTTTTTTAACGGTGAAGGAAATTTTTATTTTGCTTTTATCTAAAATTTTGTTTTATAACTATAAATTATAAGTTTTATTATTTATGCATTGAATTGGATTTACTTAAACTTTACTAGTTTATATGCATTCAAAATATTTTATTTCAGAGATCACTATACTTTTTCATTTTTTAATTTGACGTTCTCTTTCCATAAATATTTTGTCTTCATTTTTTATTTTTCAAACCATGTAGGTCATTTTTATATTGTTTTTAATTGATATTTTCTTTTTCATTGTAAATTACGAGTTGGAATATTTATATACTAAATTGGATTTACCTAAACTTTACTACTGATTATTTGCACTTCGAATTTTTATTTCTGATTTCTCAATAATTTTTCAATTTTTAATTTGGCATTATTTTTTCATTGAATATTTTGTATATATTTTCTCTATTGAAGGTAATTTATATTTTTATTATAAATGTCGTTTTTTACATATGGAATATGAATTACTTTTTATACATTGAATTGGCTTTCACTTTTAAATTGGATTTTTTAAAACTCTACTATTTATTATATGCATTCAAAACGTTTATTTCAGAATTCTAAATAATTTTTCATTTTTCAACTTGGCACTCTCTCTCCATAAATATTTTATATTCATTTTTTTATATCTTTGAAGTCAATCGCATTTTATATATAACATATTAAATTATTACCATCTATCTTATTATTAATTTATCCAATATAGGTCATGTATGGTGCAACTTTTTGCCTAGTTAAGATACTATAACACTTCTCATTTTTTTTGCTACCTCTTATGTGTTTTTTAATCCTCTATTCTGTAGTAGCAAATTGTGATTATCAAATGTAATGATATTAAGATACTTAAGCACTTTTTATTTTAATTATAGCTACCCTCTTCTGTGTTTCTGATGCAGTATATTATTGTGTATTTTATTTTGAGAGTTATAGCTTTTTTAATGAATAGTTAGGATATTCTTATACTTTCAATATAGAAGTTTTAATATTAAATTATCTCTTACACCTCTATAAATAGATGGCATACCCCTGTAATTTTTTTTTTTTATGAATGAAATCTTAGCTTTTATTTATCTTTGATTTGTGTGTGTAGGTACACGCGCGTGACTTAAGAGTAAATGTTAACTTAGGAAACAGCTTGATCCCAATCTTTTTGATTAGTTATAAGTAATCTTTTTGTTTGTATACAATTTGTTCGTATAAAGTATGCTATTATTCTATCATTTAGTTCAGTCTTAAATTAAATTTATTCTATCTATTTTTCATGATTTGTATTTTCTAATTTTTATAAAATAAAGAGCTTTTATTTCCTGCTGCCGAGAGCCATCTCAAAAAGTATGCCATTCGAGAGGTTTACTAAAATTCATTAGTAAAAAACCTAGACCTAAAAATGGTCTAAGAAGTTAATTGTGTTCCAAGAAAGATCTCAATATCAGGTTTAATTAGAAGAAAAATAAAGACTGTGTGTCAATTATGGGTTAATAGAGCAACAATTATTTAGCTGAAAACTGTAACATCTCAAATCCGGTTCACTCAAGAACTAGATCAATCATACTCAAGTTCAGTCGAGTTACATATGCTCTTAATCGATTAATGTAGAAGTAAAATAGATCGATCTAACATTTCTTTATGTCTATAATTTTAAAACTCTTTTTTAACTCAAACAATTCCTTGAGTCGAATCAACTCTGCGGCTTACCGTGTCAAACTCTGTGGATGACTTTATAGCTACGAATCATATCATAAAAGTTATCAAAGCATATTATTTTTCTTTCAAATTAGCTAAATCAATATTTTTAAGTAATGCCAATCATATATTTATCAATTTCAAGTATCAAAAGAGCATTTTTTACTAATTTTATATAAATTTTTATTTAGGTAATTAAAATTTTAGTATAAATGACTCCGAGTCAGCTTGGAGTCGACTCCGAAAGGACTCCACTCCATGATATTCCAACTTGAGTCGGAGTTACGAGTTTTCAAAATATGTTTGTGTCTCAAAAAGAAGACTATACTAATGAGCGTCTAAATGCATAAGCGATCAAATGCATGCGACACCCCAATAAGAACTAAATATGTTATGACATGACGAGGAAAAGAACACAAAGACATGTTATAAGTCTTAGAAAATCCGGCGAAGTTTCCCGTACAATCATATAAAGGTTATTAATGATAACTTGTAAGTGGTATCGTAAAGCCTAAGGATGAATGAAAGCTATTCTTTTCTTATGAGTAACGTCTCATGGGAGTCGATCTATGCACACCCCCACTCAACATTAAGTATATGCCACATAAGTGCGCCGGGGTGAGGGTGGGGGGTAGATGTGTAATTGCCTTATGATTGCAATGTTATATATTTTGAAAATTTTAGTTCATCCTGAGAGCGACGCCGGTAGAGACGCCGTACATCTCCACCGTCGATTCCCAGGATGATCAACGGTGGAGGCGCACGGCGTCTCTATCGGCGTCGCTCCCAGGCGGAGCTAAATGTAGCTCATATATTTTCTAATTTTTATTATTAGCGATCACAATAGAGACCCGTCGCTTTGTCGCAAAATTATACATATTTCCAATTTTTTAATATCAGCGACCGCATCTGCAATTGCTGAAGCCAATGCCAAATAGTGGCTCCAGCTTTTTTTTGTTAAAAAATGGATATTATCTTTTAAAGATGGTGTTTGCAACCACCTTACGGTCATAAAATTACATGTGTTTTTTATTTAATTTTTAATGTTTGTGGCAGTACTACAACCACTTAAATCGGTTGATAATTGTCGGTTATAAACAGCGGTCGCAAACTTACCATATAACGTGTATACACACTGCAATGCAATTACAATACTGACTATTGCAAAGTCATTTCAATGTGGTTACAATTTTGCAACGGGATTTCTGGTTGCAAACGAACGTTGACTAATACCTTTTTTTCCAACTAGTGGAATTTAACTAAACCTCGAAGGGGAAGAATTCCTCTGTGTTCTTCCATTAAACTTAATTTTTATTATTATATGATGCAAACTGAATGGCCATACAACAGATTTATATGTCAATTTGGGCAATAGGAATTTCAGAAAGAAAACAAAGTTCCTTGGTAAACTACATTAAGATTTTTTTAATTTTTGACAAATTGCTATTCAAGTTTGGTCCTGAGATCCTGAGATTTCTTAAAAATTGGTACTCATTTTAATATATATTATTTCTTACATGTTGGCGTGTCATGACTTAATTCCTTTATTGTTAAGATAAAAGGCTTCATTATGTGAGTGCACTAATATATATTTTTTAATCTATCAAAAGCTTGAGTGGAAGCAACCAATAATCATATCCTATATCTTATTTCTCAACTTGATTACTTTCTTCCCAGCAGTATTATTATATGCCAGAGATCACATATATGTGCAAGATTGAGTTTTTCTTCTACTTCTCCACTTATAAATATTTATTCAGCCATTATTTGCGTGCTGTTAGTCTTAACCTTAAACAAATGGGGAAAATTAGTGTCAAGAAGGGCATCAAACCATCAAAATTGAGTAGAATTTATATACGTTGCACTTTCTATTTTGACCAATTTAGTGGGCCCCGCTACATGAAATCAATTATATTGGTCGTAATAGAATTTCAAATCAATCTAATATTTTAAACCCTATCTTGATTATCAAAATAATTATCATAGAAATTAATTTTAATTTTTTTTAACTTAAAATTTTTTTAAATAAGTCATATTGATGTCTAAAAAATATAATAATTTAATAACCTCTTATTTGTGCACTTTACTCTCATGATACTGGGATGATGCTCACCTTAATTTCTCAATCAAATATCATTGATACCTAATTTGGGTTTCTAATCACTTAAACCTTTTCAATATCAAGTGAAAGTAGGATGATAAGTTTTTTAAAAGTATCATTGAATATTTGAATCTAGAGGATACATTATTGTTACAAAATATATAGAGAGGAAAGAGCAGAGATGATGATAACATGCATATATGCATGTATATAGGATTGCTTCAAAGTCCAAATAATATATAAACTTATTAAACAAAGCCGAGATTTCGGCCTCTTTTCCAGGAGAAGCTTCCAATAAAATACTACTCATTTAGGTCTTGAGTAATGCAAGTGTTCTTTAAAAAAATGCAAGTGTTCTTCCTAGTCTTCACTAAGTCAATATGATGTCACTTCTTTATATTCATCAGGTTAAAAAAATGCAAGTGTTCTTCCTAGTCTACACTAAGTCAATATGATTCACTTCTTTATATTCATTAGGTTCAATAGAAACTTATTTAAACAAAAGATATCTATACTTTTTATACCCACTCTCTTCCCCCTGGCTATACAAGATAAGATCAAATGCAAAATATTGGATATGCTGTGATTATGCAACTTGATGAACAGAAAAACCCAGAATTATTATAATCTGCATGGTGAGATTTTATTAACTAAAAGCACAGTTGACCTCTGTTTGCAAATGGATGATCTTTAAATTCTTAAATGGCTATTGGGTATCACAGACGAATGAACCTTTTGAAGGGGAATAAAAAATGGGCAACCAATGTTTTGCCTTGAGCATGAAAGCAGCATCATACTTTCAACTTTAGATTTTTCTTTATTTTCTTCGTGAACAGTTGATGGCAAGAAGCTTTTTCCATAAAAGCCAGCTGCTGCTCTTTTTAAACACAGGAAGTTTCATGATACGGTGGGGACGGAGATTTTGCTCTTTCAATATAAAACAAAATATTTTCTACAAATTACACTGAATTTTCATAGTTGGTATGTTTGATTGTTTTGAAATTATACAAAAGAAATATAAAATTTAGATGTTAAAAATTTCCTCAGAGAGATTAAATCAAAGAAAATTTTTTTTAATCAAAGTCTACATAAAAATTTTACATATAATAATTTTTTTGTGAAAAACAAAAAATATTAAACATTTTCTACAAATTATACTAAATTTTCATAATTGGTATGTTTGATTGCTTTAAAATTATACGAAAGAAATATAAAACTTAAAGGTTAAAAATTTCCTCATGTCGAGAGATTAAGTCAAAGAAATTTTTTTTAATCAAAGCAAGTTGACATAAAAATTTTACATAATAATTTTTTTATGAAAAACAAAAATATATTAAAATTTTTTTTGAAAACCACTAGTAAGAAAAAATTAATTTATTTTTTGTCGCATTTTTTTCTATTATCCAAATATATGTGAATTTTTTTTAAAATTTTCATGTCATTATATTTCTTTGTATTTTTATTTCTATGAATTTTTTTTCATTATACAATTTTTATGTTAACCTAACGAATCCAAAATAAAAAAATCAAACGAATCCCAAAGTAAAACAGGAACATAGACAAAAATCAAACAACATATAAATTTTACTCATAATTACCGATAAACTTGAACAAATTCCATTTCGTAGTCAAATTTACAAAAACAAAATAAAGCCATCTACCAAATAGGTATTGGCTGTTATAAAGTAAATGTGATAATAATCTAATAGTAGAAAGAAACAACAAGGATCTGATAAAAATAACAAGCTTTAGCTAAATCCTCAAGACCAGATCTAAGGTCTTGGACCTCTTTGGGGAGCGGGAGCTAGGATTGTTGATTGCTGGCCTAATCTCTCCGTGCAACATGCCCAACTTCTCTTTCGGAGGAATCAAAACAGAAGAAGGATCAAAGAACTTGAAACTGGGCGGAGCTTCTTCATAAAGATTGAACTCTGGAACGCAGTAAGAAGGATCAAAGAACCATGAAGCAGAAGATCCCATGTAGACAAAGGTACCTTGGCTCTGAAGTGATTGTAAATAGTAGTTAAGGCTTGCTTTCCGTGCTTGTAACTGCAACCTTTTGTTCTTCAACCTTTCCTTTTTGTGAGCATTCTGGTGACCACCCAGTGCTTGTGAATTGGCAAATTTCTTGTGACAAAACTGGCACTCATACTTCCTAACCATCCCAGCTTCGGAAACCTGATGCTTCTCGTCAGTAATGGATTTGTCTTCATGAATCACAGAAGCAGTACTGGAAGAAGATGTCCTCTCTGGATCTGCTGAATTGACATAAGGCTCAACTTCAAATCCAAATAACCTAAGCTTCTTATCCTCCACAGCCTGGTTCATGCAAACGTCTGTTTTTGCACCATCAAAACTCATCCTCGTTATCCTTGCTTGACCTCTGGGAGGCCAACCTTTGCACGTAATGAGCAAGTACATGATCCATGTTTATATATTCACAGCTGAACCATCCAAAAGAATAAGACCCTGTTCATCAGTATTAGAATATTTACAGAAAATTGTTAATTCAAGACATAAAAAAAACAAAGACATAATAAAAATTAGTTTCATGAGATAGTAGTGGGCGGCATAATAGGCAGAAAGGTTATATATTTCGGTGCTGCAGTGTGGAAGACGTCGAATATGTATGCAACATTTTCAAAAGTTTGTCATGGTCATTTCAATCAAATCTTAAAAAGAAGAAACTATCGACAGCAGGCAATGAGATTATCAGTACATGTGTGTAGTGAGAACCAAGTGGAAATAAAATATCATACAGCAGAAAGGGAAGATTACAACAATCTTTAAAGTCCAATGAAGTGGGTTTGTCCCATTCCAAATTGTCCAACAAATCTTAGAATAATGGAGTTAATTACTCTGGTGGAACTTCATTTACAAGTATTTGATTTAGCCTCCAGACATAGTTTAACCTATTCCACCAACACCTACAACTGGTTTTTTATTCCAAAACATTGTTTCGAGATAACCGTAGTCAACAATAATGCATATCCTATATATTAAGCATTCATGAAACCTGTAAAGTGTTTTGATCACGCAAGCAGGTTGATTCTTTTGGAATGAGATCTAGCCAAATCCATAACACTCCTATATTATATTCAAAAGCATTGTAATCAGATGAATCCAGTCATTGCAGCCAACTTATTTATTATCAGAGACTAAACAAGCAATTTCATAAGTAACCATATTCTATAAGTTGAACAAAGCATGTCTGTCGGCTGCTGCTAAGACTCCACTTCTAGATACTCATAAATTTCAAAACAGCAGCCTGCAAATATAATAATACCTCATTACCGAGCAAGTTTGTTATGGAGAATCCAGAACAAAATATCAGCAGTTTTCCTTGAGCAGTCTTTCATCAATATATCCACTAGTCACCAATTCCCAACGGAATTGTTAATGGCTGATATTTTAAAAATGTTGTCATCTTCAAAATCTTAAGATAAAGTTATGAAATTCAACATGAAACATATGTGTGAAACTACCACTAAACAAAGAAACAATCGAAAAGCATTATCATTTAACAAAATATATGAGAAGTCATTGGATGTGATGTACACAGTAGAAGAGGAGGCATCTGGAACCCCAAGTTCAATTGCAGTTGCTAAAATTCGCACATGCTCGAAATGGTCATACAAAATGATGTTTTCATGAATTACTATGACATTTACAAGGCATTATAAATCGATCACACTAGTATGTAAGATATTTCAGAAATTACAGAGCCCCTGTTTATTTACAAATGTACGTTGCTCATTCACCACCAATTGTTTCTATATTTCATCTTAAATACAATCTACCACTAACTGTGTATACTATTTTTTTAAAAAATAATCCACAAAGCCATTCACATGAATATCAAATATAACAAATTAAGTATCAAATAACCAGATCTCCATGGAACCAATGCAAACATATATGAATCAAAAACGTAAATTTACAGGTATGAACCACTCATTACTCGTTAAAGGAGACAATATCTAAGTTTACACTTTACACACAAAGATTTGTTCCTAAAAGGTCACCTTGCCTTGTTGGGCAAGTCGAGACTTCTTTGTCCCTGTAGACGCCTAACTCCAACAAAATTAGAGTAAACCCATTCCTTAGTTTACCTACATCGCTGTGCATTTTCGCATGCATCTCTTCTTCTTTCTTTGTCAATTTCCAACCACAATAGAAATTTCTTTGCACTCGCCGTCATTTTACTTGTACATAAGCTCCCATCATGCTTCAAGTCGCAATGAAATTAACACGAGATACTTCCAAGTCTTCAAGAAGTAATAAAATAAAAATAAAAAACAATCAACAATAATGGTGAAAGACTAACAATTTTACTTCTCAGTTTTGATGTAATAGTTTGCTATTGGACAAGAAACAGAAGCATCATTTGAACTGCAAGTACACATTTTACAAATTTTCCCATGGGTGACAAAAAGACAGTTCAGGTCAAATTTCAGTTCATCTGGAATTCGTCTATTTAAGTGAAGATATGTTTTCTCTCTTCCAGCATTTGAAGGGACCCAACCAATAGCTTTAGCAATGCGAAATACCTACATGGTCACACAAACTACCATTTAGTACTAGCCGGTCTCTTACTTTGGAAAAACCAGAAAGCTGTCCAACTTACGTGGGTGTCCACGGGAAAGTCATCTCGCTCAAGTTGAAACATTAAAACACATGCCACCTGTTTTAAAAGAAACAAAAGTAGATCAGCAATGCGGGAGAAAAATAGATGACAGTGGAACCAGAGAGGATGGAACTTGATATGGCAATAGCTAAGCATGACTCGGATCATTACAAAACTCACATGTAAAGAATTGTCCAATAAAATGGGCTGAGGGAATATAAGTGAACAATGAAGGAGGAAAAAGACGAACAATTAAGAAGAATAATACACAACAAAGCGCCGCCGTGCTTATGCTATTAATCAACTCAAAGACACTGACCAATGTAAAGTCATCAATTTGACAAATGAAATTTCCTCAAGGTAGAACTCTAGACTTGCAAACGAAATTTCAATCCTAGAGAACGACAATGTCGCAGTCTTATGTCCTTAGGAAAGAAAATAATCCTAAATACAATAGTACAATGAGCTATGTTTGGTAAAACCCAGATAAGGACATATCTTAGCATGCTTCTGCATCACACTTGTATTGAAACAAATGTTAAATAATTATCTAAGAGTCTGACCGATATAACAATTAGGTAGCACAGAGCAATGTGATATTGTGTATCCGGGAGAAAACAATTCCAATTTCCAGGAATCCCACATGATTGATTCATCAAACAGCTACTAAGACCAGACTACAGAGATAAGAACAGTCATTTAATATAGAGCTCACCACCACAAGATTAAAGCTCAGTGTGCAACACAACACAGAGCAATAGAGGAACAACTCTTACAAAGTACGACAACTGATCTTACAAGATAAAAGGGGAGTAATGGTTGGAAGCCTATGCATGATCAAGTCTCAATACGCTGGACTACTCTGTACCAAAAATATATATACATTACCGTCTTGGGTCCAATCCCTTTAAAACAGCCAAGCTCTGACTTGACTTCAGCAATGGACAACCCTCGCTGGTACTCGAGACCCATCTTACCCCGCTTCTCGACAAGGGATCTCCAGTAAGTTCAGGATGCAAGAGGCCTTGGTGGCAGCCAATCCACCGCATTTTGATCGCTTCCTCCACACATTCCGAATCAGCCGCAAGCACCTACAAAAAAAATCAATCAATCGTAAGAACCGATTCGATCATAAGAGCGAATTCGGTTGCGAGTTTCCCAATCTTTTTTGTACTTGGGGTTTGAATGGGAGAAAAAGCGTACATGCTCCCAAGTGGGGAAGGCGGATTTACGGGAGGCGAAAGCGCGAGCGGAGTTGGAGTCGGTGGTGTTCTGCACGACAACAGGGTTTTGGACAGAGGCCGTCCAACACGCTCTCCTCCTCCTCCGCCGCCCTCGCCGCCGTGGGAGGAGAACGGCGGCGGAACTTGGCGAACTGCTTGGGGAAGCCGTGGAAGGACAGAAGGGCGTCGCGGACGGCGGCGCATTCTTCGCCGGTGGGGCGGCGGTGGCCGGGAAGCGGGGTCGGCCGGAGGCGGCGTGTTCGCCGGCGAGGCTGGTGGCGACGGGCACCTTGGCCGCTGTCTTTTGGTGCCGCATTTTTCGGTTTGATGGATTGTTTCTCATGGGCCCAAAATTACATTTGGACGCATTATTTGTGAGCCGGAAAGGGCCTTTGTGGAATACGTATAAAGCCCATTAGTAAGCTTCTCTAAGCGGTTGGTATGGGCTTCAGTAGTGTTATCCCGCAAACGAAAACCCCGTTCACGTACATTCAACACCTAGAGGTCACTTATTTCACTAATTAAGTGAATTTCATAATTAATTTTGACACTTGTGAAGTGAATGAAAAATACAGGTAAAGAAGATTATCTTATAAATGTTATATTTATCAATCATTTATAAATAATTATATATGAAAAAGAAAATAATCAATAAGAGTAAGATATATATATGCCGCTATGAATTGTGGCCGCTGGATCCAAATCCAGTTACCCAATAATTATTATGCCCTCCCCGTCGCACCTGTCCCGTCCGCTTTGCCTCCCCTACCCTTTTCACCGCTCTGCCCCGGAACGACCTCCGTCGTGGGTGGTCGAGGACAACCTTGCTGGTGCCCCCATCCACCCCTGTGGCCTGGCCCCTGCCCCCCTGCGACGACCTCCGCCGTGGCCACCTGCCGCCGCCCCTCCCCCCGCCAACACCACGGCCTCCCGTCACCCTAGGACGACCTCCGCCGGCCTCCCCTGCCCCAGGATGACCTTCGCCGGTGCCCCTCACCCGTGGTCAGGTCCCCGCCCCCCTGCGACGACCTTCGCCGAGCCACCGGCCACCGCAACGACCTCCGCCCCCGCTCCCCCACCACCCCCGCAGCGGTCGGGCCCCCGCCACTGCCCACCGCCCACCGCCGCCGCTAGGCCTACCCCAGCCACCACCACTCGTGGCCGAGTAGAGTCAATAAAAAATTGACTTGGTCTCAACTTGAGTCAAGTAAATAAAAAATTGACTCGGTCCCAACTTGACTCAATAAAAATTTAACGAGGTATCGACTCGGTCAAGTTAATAAAAAATACCTTGGTCTCGACGAGTGAAGTAAATAAAAAATTGACTCGGTCACGACTTGAATCAAATAAATAAAAAATTGACTCATTCCATACTCGAATAAATAAAAACTTGACTTGGTCTCGTCTTGTGTAAATAATGCTCTTGCTCGATATGGTTGTAAAATTAAATATGCAATCAACATTTAAAAAATGGCATTCTCTTATATATTCTGATAACATTTAAATACATTAGAAGCAAAACAGGAGATCCATCTCATTTAACTTTTTTCCATATGAGGAATACAAGTACAAACTTTACATATTCAGAGCTATCATAGTCATTCTGCATCCTGCTTTGACATTCGCTATCACTGCACCAACACCCTGAATAGACTCCACGACTCCACTTTCGGATGGAACATTTTTTTGCCTAAATATTTAAAAACAAAACATGGAAAATAATCACATAAAATATATATAACAAAGATCAAAACAAGGGTTGTGTTAGGCGACATTACTGCTCTGATACAATTGCAGGGCAAGTGCGTTTATCATGCCAACTCCCGTTTATTACAACCATGACATAACCTATCTTTTACCATATGGTCCACTGCAAGTTCTTTACCACTCTTCCATCTTTTACCACTTCCTTTTGTCTTTGATTCTGCCGGTGGATGTACTTGTATTCTATGATGCGAATCATCTACTATATCTTCTACCAATTTTCCTATCTCCA
>JAURVB010007763.1:0-13547 GCA_033002965.1 Piper betle
TCATAACCAATAATAATCTAATAATATATTCTAGAATGATGCGGGGGACACGAGGGAGGAGATCAATGACTGATTCAAATGAACCTATTTTTGTCTAATTTTTTATGAATCGGAATGACATAATAACTCCTTTCCAATCCGATTCAACGTCTGATTCTAATTTTTGCAACTATGACTACTACATGTATGTAATTATTTTAAAATCTTATTCTTTATTTTTTATTAGTAAAAAATTTAATTTTTTATTGTAATTAAGATTTATTTTAATTCCTTTCATACTTTTATGTTGTAATTAATATTTATTTTGTCATGTCTCAGCTAATTATTTTATAATATTATCCTTTATATTTTATTATTAGAAATATTATTTTTTTGTTGTAATTATAATTTATTCTATATCTTTTAATACTTTCCTATTATATGTATGATTTATTTTGACTTTTATTATAATTACGATTTATTCCAAATCCTTTAACGGTGTCAGCGGGTAGTTGTTAAAGTAATCCAACCATCTAAATGACAATGTCCTGTTGATTCATTTTTATAATAAGGACCAATCTCAACATGTCTCTTAACTAAATATTAGTATCTATTAAATAAAATATATCCTAACCATAAATAATATCAAAATTATTGCTTATGATTTCATAAATTCTAATTTAGGATTTATATCCCTGAGAAAAGCTCGTCTCGTGATGACAACATTCCCCTCTTCAAAATACTCATTTATTCCAACCTTCAAAACTGCAAAATATTATTCTCACCCTACCTCTAAGATGCCTTTTTCCTGTATGGAATAAAGCAAAAATGGAGGTTGGAACATCTTCAAAGAATATGAAGGACAAGCATGTTATCGTGGAAGTAAGTTAGGTTGTTGTAACTTTTCAAAATTTATCCACTAATTTTTCATTCATCTACACTTACTATTTGTTAATCTGGTTCAAGCATGTGTTATTAGGAGACAAAAATAACTGAATTATTTTATACTTTGAAATTGGGAATTGCTCCTTATAATATAAATATTACCTTTTTACCATCTGATTTTCTTTCTTGTATTAAGTTAATTCTTTACTAAAGGCATTTGAATTGATCTTGTTTCATTTGTCATAAAATCTTTTTACAGGTACCTGCAGAAAAAATTAGCTGTGTTTTATTTCACCTATGTATGAATACAAAAGCAATAAAAGTGATAAAAAAGCAAAGTAGATGCTACTTTAAATAAGGGTTATGTATTTTCAAGCATTAATATATAACAGCTAAGGATCATAGTTGTTGGTGTTTTTCTCCTCCATTGTCCGTGTCTAGAAAATATCAATTGTGGGGGTTATTTTTTGAAAAATTATACCGGGTGCAAATGCCCCTGTCGCTTGGTGCCCGGTTAGTGAATGCTGCGGCACTCATGCCAGGGACCGTGATACCATCTCGGGTTAGTGGGTTTTTTGGATAGTTTTTGGCCCGTTTATGGTTTGGGGCTTTCTTATGTCTCGGTGAAACCCTAATCTTGGGGTAAATAAGAAGATAGAGTGTGAGCGGTGTAAAATCAATGTGCTTAAAAGGTGAAGATTGTTCTTGGTGTGAAGAGTAAGATTGGGTGATTGGATTCCCCTTTGATTATCTTTCTGTCGTTTCATCATAATCAAGCCAGTGTCTTAAAGGTTTCTCCTCTGTATCAATTTTAATCTTCTATTTTGTGCTTGATTATTGCTTTGCACGTCTCAGATTGTTTATCTCATTGTTGTAATCATGTATGATTGTATCATTAGTTGATAATCATAGTGGATTATGGCACGTCCATCGTCATGGTGTTTCCACGTTATTTTTTGTCTTTGTTCTCGTCGTTGTTTGTTTGTGATAATAATTATGAATTATCCGTGTTGAATCAAAGGACTTTGGAGAATTAGTAATCTTGAATTTTATGTATTTGAAGTACTTTATTGTGTGTGGACTCTAAGCGTTTGTGTTTATTCCCCACAACAATAATAAGTTTCTTGACTTATACAATCAATGATCATAGTCGATTTATGGTTTATATTTCAACTTTTAAGTACGTATATGTAACAATAAAACTTTTTGAATCAGCTAACATTTATAACATATTTTGTTTGTTCTTGCGTTTATAATAACCATAAAGATTGCTCGGAACTAAGCACGATCAAATCTGAATGACAGATCCAAACGCATTTCAAAAATGTTTTTAAAGGTGTACACGAGCCAAGCAGTATTTATCTTCAAGTAATTTTCAAGGTGCAGCCCTGTTAGATCCCTTAACTTAGTCCCACATCTAATACCTACTATGTTAAGATCCTGTTTATAAGTGGAAATGGACTATAGATCTTTAATTTGGTTAAACACTTTTAAAGAAATGACTTAGGCCCATTACGATGCATTTTGGGTCGGTTGTTACAAATAGTATCAGGTTCTGTATTAGACAGTGGGACATTGGCTAGGCTACCGGTCACGGGCAAAAAAGGTCATAGGCTGAGGCTAGCAAAGGGCCAAGTGTAGTAATTTTAGGGAGGAAATTTACTAAGTAATTTTGGGGACGAAATTTACTAAGTAATTTTGGGGACGAAATTTACTAAGTAATTTCGGGGACAGAATTTACTAAGTAAATTTTGGAGACAAAATTCTACTAAGTAATTTCGGGACGAAATTTACTATTGTGGGTGGATTGTGATCCCTGAACTTAGATCCCACATCCAATACCTACCAGGTTATGCAGTCCTACCTACAAATTTGCATAGACTATAGATCTTGAATTGAGTTGACTGCTTTTACAAGAAATGGTCATGACCCATCACGTTGCATTTGGGACCGGGTCGTTACGGGCCTTGTGTCTGACTAAGGGTCGTTACAGGCCTTGTGTCCGACTAAGTCAAATCCTTGACTCCCGTACGCCCTCGGACGCATGGTGCGATTCGAATCTATGCTCAGACCGATTGTGTATTGCCAAAAAAGAATATGCAACATTTTAAGTGAAGATTATACGGACCTCAAATTTCAAGTAGTTATACGAATCCCTCAAATTGCAATACAGACTGAACTGATGTGCACCGTAGTAGAAGCGGACTTTGGTCACAAGGAAAAACTAAATTAGATCCTGCCCAAAAAGATCTAAATGAATGTCATGAATGAGACATGAAATACATACACCAGTTGGGTTGGGTCCTTCTTAGTAAGATCTAAATGAATGTCATGAATGCGACTTATGAAATACACAAACCAAGGAAAAATAGTGAATTTATACAAGTTAATTAATAATGTGATGTTTATCAATCCATAAATATGCAATCGTATTGCAGTTTTAACCACCCAAAAGTTAATCATCATATAATTTAAATTGTAACCCGCCATCGAATAGCTATAACGAAGTATTTACTGATCTTTTCACTTTAAACAAAATAATTTATTGACCTACTAGCATATATTTAATTACTAGGTTTTATACACTCCAAGCAAGATATTGAATGATTTATGTGACGTAATAGTTTAAGCCCTATCCTTGGATATTTTAAATAAATTGCTTAAGTCACAAGTCATTTGGCATCTATGCAATTATTAACATCAATATATTTTTGTTCAACACAACCGCTTACACAAGGAAATATACTAAGATTACCGTTCAAGTGATCAAAATCCCAATTCAGACTTTTAATTAATATCAGTGTTTAACACTAATCTAGCATGTTAATCATAATTCAAGGATAATATTTGTAAAATTGACTTTAAATTAATTACTCATGAAATGTTCGAACTTTATTTATTTTAAGCATGCTATTACAATCCAACACTTAAGGCTATCAAATTTTTTATAACCCGTATTACAACCCTTAATTTGTTCGAGTGTCCGAAATAATCAACTCTATCTATTATTGTATTACCAATGTTAAGCCTTGAATAAAGTTTCATAATAATTCTATCATGATTGGCATATTAATCACATAATATTAATTTTAAACATGATAAGGATGCTAACCTTATTTATAAATTCCTCATGGCATTTTAAATACTCAATTTATTAACAACATGGGAAATAAACTGCAAATACTGATAACATCCAAATGACATGCTACATAGCTAATAACCCACCGAATACCATCTAACGCGTCCTAATCCGGTGTGGAAGTCGGCACTAAACCAATTACTACGGTCACCACATAAAATAAAATATAACCACTCGACTGTACTACTCGCACTTCTACTGATAACTCAGTCTACTGATGTGTATCTAGACGACTATCATCGATACTTGGGTATACACGAACCCTCGTAGCACGTGCATACTGGTTGGCCTCGGCCCCGCACACGTGTTCTGAAAGCTGAACCAACTCGAACCACGGGCGAACCGACCGGCTAATGATTATAAACCCAATCAAGTCACGGGTTTTATATAGCATATCAGAAGTGAGCAAACCCCTATATAGCGAGTTATGGCCATGTACGCCGGTAGAGCGAGTTTGGCTGCAACTCCCAAAGGTAAGGAAAAGTTTCCTTTGCTATATAGGGAGGGGGTGGTCTCTCAATGGGTGGTTCCTAAAGACACCCACCTCCTACTCACTCAATGGGTTCCAAACATGATGTGGACCATGAGTGGGGGTCTTGGCGGGCTTCGTTGGTTGGAGGACCTTCGTAGCTCCTCGTGCTTGCTTGGGGTCAAGCACGAGCGGTGTTGGCGGGCAACACTGGCCGAGACTTATTGTGGTGGGGGTTATGCCCATGATACCAGGAAGGTGGACCGCTATGCCTTGGGCGCTTGCCAAGCATAGGCGTGTTTCCTACCGGAAAGTTGGTTGGGCGAGGACCACACCACACACTAGCAAGTACACGGACCCTTGCTAGCGTATGGACCCTGGGCGGACAGCGTTGGTCATGGGACCTTCGTAGTTCCTTGTGTTGGCATGGCGCCAAGCACGAGCGGTGTTGGCGGGCAGCACTGGCCATGACTTAGTGGTTGTGGTTATACCCATGATACCAGGAAGGTGGACCGCTATGCTTTGGGCGCTTGCCAAGCATAGGCGGTTTTCTACCGGAACGTTGGTTGGGCAAAGACCACACCACGCTCTAGCAAGTTCACGGACGCTTGCTAGCCAATTGAGATAAGCGGAGTTTGCCCATGTTGGATCGAGACGGATGCTGGGAAACAAAGTGACGCTTGTTGGTTCATCGTGTTGCAGAGGCACACGATATTCGTGGCGGTAATGGCAGGGGGCATTACTGGGCCGGTAGTGAAGAGATGCACTACCGTGCTATGCTGGTGCCTTGTGAGGCAGGTTCTGTGGGACCTTCGAGGAACGGTGTTTGGCTGAAGGTAGCCTTGCACTTAGGTCGGGTAGCATTGTGGACACCGAGAGCGGTTAGATGCGCGACAAGTGAAGTAGACACGTGAAGCATTGTGTTGGATGCCTGTTATTCCGCTGCGCTATTGTCAGGCTTATGTGTGCTGATCGTGATCGAAGTGAAAGAACGGCCTATTGTGCCGATTCAATGGGAAGGCTGGCCCAGTACCGGAGGGTACTTGGGCACCACACGTCGGGGTTTTGACCGGGTCGGTACGCCTGTGTGACAGCTGGTGCATGGGCGAGTGGCGAGCGCGATGTGGGGTTGCTGATGCGTGGGCGCTGTGCGAATCGAGGGTGTGCCGATCCAAACAGCGGCATGCTGGTGCGTGGTGCGGTGCAGGTGCTTCAGCGGTAGCGATGTCCAGCGATGGATGAATGCTGATGTTTGTAGTGGTATGGATGCCAGGGAATGCAGTGGTAGACCATTGCCGGTATTGTGGCCGGTAATTGCTGGACGAGGCGATGAGGTTGAACCAGTGGCGAGGCGATGGCTGAGGTCGAACCATGGGCTAGACTTGAGTCCAGCGGTGCAGCCAACAATCTGTTGGGAGTTTGTTACCAGAATTGGATCATATCTGGGAGAAGATTATGATCGGGATGTTGCAACTAACTTCTGGAGATAAACTGGAAGACCATGTGATGAACCTGGACGTGGATTAGGGCTGGGTTGCTGGTGACGCGGTGGATCTTTGTAGGTATCTTTTGGAGATAAGGATGCTGACTAAGATCGGAGTTATCTTGAAGCAGGAGATCGTGGATTATAAATACACGGTGTGAAGGCTGGAAGAGAAGATCGAGAAACCGAGGAAGAATCTGAAGGAGAGAATTCCGGAGGTGATTGGTGCAACGTGAAGTCTTGAGTGTAGAGACATCCGGGAGAGAAGGAAACTTGTGAAGGTGCTGCAGCCGGTGCTGGTGAAGAGTACTGGACTTTCATTGGAGTTTGCCGGAATCCAGGTACACGTTGTGGGTTGCTGGTGTGTGGCAATCGGGGAGGGTTACTTGGGTTATAGTAATCCTGTGAGTTCCATTGTATTTGGGGTGCATTGGGGCGAGGCTGTGGGGGTTGTCCACAAGCCGAGCAAGTACTTGAAGGAGAGAGTAGAGTGCTTGTAATCCTTATGTGTGATAATATAAGGTTGGGAAGTGTTTTTCCCGTAATCTGTTGTTTTGCTTGTTGGCTGACGTTTTAGGCAGGGAACTTCTGTATTTAGGTCGCGGTCGAAGTTTACAAGGTAGCCAGTTGTGGTAACTGGTTGCTGAGACGAGCAAGGGCAGACGGCACGACCCCAATACTCATATCGGTATTTGGGGCGATCGGACAGTTGCTGCGTGTGGCGCTGTTTGGTTCTCGGAACAGCTTATCGGTAAGGCGTGCTGGTAACCGAGAACGCTGTATCGGTGCTTGTGTGTGATCGAGCACGGGTGATCGAGCGAAGGGCTGATTGGAGTAGCGATATCGGGGACGGAGATCTGCTGGGATCGAAACCAGTAACCTCGGTGTTGTGGAGTTGGCCGAACACAAGAGGTGGTGTTTGTGTCGTTGGCTTCCGTTATTGTTCTATCTAGCGTACTTGGTGTTAGGCTGAGTGTTCTCGGGGTGGGAATACGCTGCACAGGACTGATTGGGATCGAAAAATTTTGGGTCCTAGAATCAGCCCCGTGACACTTGCCATGTATATTAGACCCTTGTGAAAAGTTGTATTGCACAAAAATTAGAGGTTACATTAATATCCTTAAAAATAAAGGAAATTGAATCTTAACGAGTTTCTTTGAAGGTTTTATATCTTTCTTCTAAGTATTTAATTCAGTAAATACTTGATTACCCGTCAGAAGAAAAAGAAAAACGTGAAGAATACAAAACCAAAGGTTAGTGTATGAGAGTGATATTTACCTTAGCATTAAGTCATGCTCTCCTTTCTTGCTTTTGTACCTGAATATAGAGCCAACTAGCATTGTCAATATTTAACATTGTTTAGCAAAAATGTGTAATAAGAATGCAAACTGAGATAATAAACATATAAAATACATAGTTAATAATAGTAACCACACAACATATATGACAATCTCAATATTAATTTAGCCAAAATAGTATAAGTGAAATTAATTTGGCCATGAACTAATGGCTACAAATGTTACAAAACACGTTGGCATGAATCCTTTACTCAGCTAAAAAGTAAGGAAAAAACTTTCCGCATGCAAAATGCTCTAAGTCACCCTCATCAAATTTTTTCTTTGCATATTATTCCATTTTATAACAAACAAGATAATACTTTTGAATGTGAGTATTTAAGAATGCAAATTACATATGTAGAAAACTGAGATGTACCATTTGATGTCTTTGGCTCATCATGAGTTGTAGGCAATCGTTCCTTGCTGATTTTGATCTCTACATGTGTATTGTTTTAGAAACTAAGTTGATTGGAAATCTTCGCTTATCATGAGTTTTATAGCTCTTTATTAACTACATTATATATTGTTTCTGTAAGAAACAAAACATGACATTTACATTTGCTAATTTTTAACAAACAAACTTAATAAGACAAATGAGAGACAAAGATGACTATGCTATATCCTTTGGCTTATCATGAGTTGCAACCAATCCTTTCTCGTTAGTCATATTTTCTGCTTAGTGCACCATCAATGAGAAACATAACGTAATTAGAGATCAAGAAATGATCAACTCTTACGATTATTTGATTATGATATGAGTCGAGTCAAGCTGAACCGAGCAAAATAGCTTGGTTTGATTATACCATTATTTGATTAGAGTACCTAACATTTATTAGTAACAAGTAAATAGTGCTAAGTATCTATTAATATGTGGTTTATAACTGCTACATGTCTAAGTTATTACTAACAAACTAAATAAGTAACTAGCTACTATGAGTGTGACTAGTATATATTTGTAATTTAATCTCAATAAATTATATTTGATATATTTTATTTTGGAAAAATAATAATAATTTAGGGTATGCATTAAGTATTGTTACTATTAAATAAGCTAAATAGCTAAAATTTAAGTAACATATTAAATACTAACAATATTATTTTGTAAGTAATTGATGAGGTTATAAGAGTTATTTACTCATATTAAAATTAATATTAAAAATATTACACAAGCTGAGTTGAGCTAAGTATTATATCGTGTCAAACCATATCAAGTTAAAGTTTTGAGCCAAACCGAGTCAAACACTCCTTTGTTCAAAATCCATTCATCGTTTAACGAAATACTTATTTCAGAACGAGTATTTATACGAGCATAAAATTAACGAGTACGAATTCAAGCCAAACAGAGTCAAACATAAAATACCCGCGAGCTGGCTTGACTTGTTTACATCACTAAAAATCTCGTCACAACCAAAATATGATTTTAGTATTTGGCTAAAGCAATCTAAATCAAAAAAATTGCAAATCAAACCAAACTGTGAGCCTTTGCTCCTAAATTTGAGGGAAGGGAGGTATGGAGTTTGGTCATTTTAGTTGAGGTCCGTCAAAATTGAACATCAACCCTATTGATCCAAAATTAGGCATCGAATAACCAGTAATTTTCTGTTTTATCTCTCCATCATGACTAGTTAGTTAGCTTTCAGGGCAAGCAATGAGAGCAAACAAAATCAAATCTTGCTATTAGCTGCTGTTTGAATGATTGAGACAATTCTACCGATTTTACATAAGCTCTCCATAAGCATATCCAAAGGCAGCTCAAATTCCCAAAGCAGAAAAAAAGATTAGATATTACATAAAAAACTGGACACGAGGGAAACAAAACTATATTGTCCAAGAAAAACTTAATATGATTATTTAAAATCAGAGTGCAACTATTTGTTTTGTCAACGGCAAAATAAAGACAAACTTCAAATGGCAAAAGACAGTATCAAATCACTTCACTTTTCTATATTCCCTCTTTGGATGTAGTTTGACTTCCTCTAAATTGGTGTTTCCAACGTACTTATGTAAGACTCTAAGTCATATATTTTAAACGTTCGTGTGGCATTGCCAGTGATTTTATCCATCTTTCCTGTCAACAAATCAAGTGAGAATACACCTCTATTTCTACTTCTCAACCACATCTTCCCTTGATGAACGAAACATACTGATTCTATACCAAGAAAACTCTTTCCCCCTTTCCTTGGCGCGGCCGTTGTCACATATCTCCATTTGTTGGTCTCATGGTTATCCAAAATCCATGTATAAATATCCTCCCCCGATGCTAGACATTGCAAATTTACCGTCCCAGTCGTGAGATACTAATTTTCTATTTCTTTCGTCTTCCAAATTAAAAGGCGGCGTTTTTGATGTTAATTGCCCCGTACAAGGATCAAAGCTATGGGTTTCCATCGCCTTGCCACGTGGATAACGATACTTTATCAAGAAGATAACGGAACGTTCACATAGGACGTAAGTGCTCCATACCACTGCAGCATCTACTTCCAATGGAAATATCTGATTTCTCCAACCAGAATCAACTCCAACAGTAAAGAGACCCCAATAAGAGGTGATAGTTTGACAGGACCTACATATGGCTACGACGGTGTATTGTCTACTTTGAGGAATGGCATACGGTCTCATTTCAATGGCATGTGTGTTACTTACCAGTGGGGGCAATGGAACAGACTTGCCTGTTACAATATTGCGCAAGTGGTAGCTGTTATAATGTGTTTGCACACACAGCAAGCCGCACAAACTTGAACCCATTATTTTGCCGTTTCTTTTATTCGAGATGAAAATCTCTCCTCCATCTGGGGTGATGACTGTTCTACTGGGACATTTTGCTGTTCCTACAATGATTTGCCGAGCTCTGCTCTTGTGAAGATCAATGAAATTGGGATCATCAATCAAGGATCTCCATTGCTTGCAAACAGTCGTGTACCTTACCAATTCTCCAGCTGGTAGCCAGCTCAAAATTTCAAACACGACGGATTCAGTAACATACGGCCAGTCGTTAGTTGGTCTTGGTTTGTGATAACGACGACGCATCAGATACGCCCTGCCATTCATCATAAAAGCTTGTCTTAATATATAGAAAACTTCCACCTTTCAAGGAAAATTACAAAAAAAAATCAATATTATTATTAGATATACCAGCACATCAGAAAACAATAATCAACATCATATATAGCCAATTACCTTATTCAAACATCTAGCAGTAGTAATGAGTAATAAACGCCATTGATCTATTTTTAAATTTTGATATGTACCCATTGACTTCATTCGATTAGCACAAAACAAATTCTAACCCACAAACTGAAATAATCCACTCAATCAAACACTAAAATAATCCGATCAATCAAACATATAAATAAAGGTAAAAAACAGCATCGGCCCTGCTTCAATTGAATCACAAAATGTGTGATTGTCTTTTAGAATAAAGTGACACAAAAGCATGGAAGCACAAAAAATACATTAACACAATATGAGGGAAGCAATCTCCTTCCCCTCAACTCTACTCTATTCAGATATTGCAGCAAAGGAAAATATTTATAGAATTAACTCTTTTAGATCATCGGCAATGCCAATCAAACATTCATGTCACAAAATAAACAAGAGACAGCCAATCAAAAGCCAATTACGATAACTGAATCAATAAATTTTTATACTTTGGGCACCCTCTGATCAGGACGCACAACAGGTGGAACGACGGCGGCCGATGACGGCGGTGGAAAGGAGGAAGAGATCGGCTGTGGCGGTCGACGGCGTGAAGTAAGAGGCCAAGAGATCGGGCTTCGCAAAGGGTTCACGTTGCGGGTATGGCAAGAAGAAGAGGGCGATATACTTATGAGATAGTATAATAACAAATATAATAATAATAAAATATAATTTTGCTAATTACTAATCGCGTCTATCTATATTACCTATCTATACTATATAATATATATATTATTTAATTATTTTACAATATTATTATTTATTTCTTATCAGTAAAAATCACTTTTTTATTATAATTAAGATTTATTTTGAATTATTTAATGATTTTCTATCTTAATTAAGGTTTATTTTGTCATGTATCATATAATTATTATATAGTATAATCCTTTTATTTTTTATAATAAAAATATTTTTTATATTGTAATTAAGACTTTTTTGTCATATGTCATCTAATTATTCCATAAAATTATAGTTTTATTTTTTATTGTTAAAAATATTATTTTTTATTGTAATTAAGATCTATTCCAAATATTAATCGAGGATTTGAACTAATTAGGAAATAAATTCACTTGCATAATGTTATTATGAGTAATATTATGCTCACCGCTATAATTTTCCCGATATAAATTAGCTACATAATAAGTCAATCAAATTCAAGGTGAAAAAAGTAAAAAAATTTTAAAAGTACACAAAGGATTTCCCTATTATATACCTTATTTGGAGAGTATTTTATTCTGGGAGTACTTTATTCAGGGAGTACAAGTAAACTGAACTCGTTTATTGTAGAGCCTAATAGTCTGTCCATCTATCAAATTGCCAAGGACGACCAAGAAGATGACACACATCCATAGTGATAATTATACAAACAACGGGAACCTTGTAACTACTCAAAACATAAAGAACTTCAAATTGCACGGTAACCATCACAATAGTGACAGTTTTCAAGCCATGCTAATTTATATTGATGTAGATGATCAACCATCTTCAAATGTAGGGTTTTCAAACACTACATTGTCAAATGTATGGTTCTCACATGCAACATGATCAATAATCAACTTGGTAGACTTACTTAGAATAGAGCAAGTAGTGAAGGAGATAGTACGACGACTTAAATCTTCCTCGGACTGTAGTAAGGAAGAGAGGCAAAGAAACAAAACAATAATAATGGGAAAAACCTTTTCCATATTCATTATTAGGGGCTCAACATACTCATTCTCAATTGACGGATCATTACCACGTTCATCTCCAAGACCATCTTTATTTTTGTGAGTCAATAAGTGGGGATAAGTAAGCAACTAATAATAATATGTCCTAGTTTAAGACAATTATAGTAGAAAAAGTCGGTACAAAATTAGAGTATATGAATATGCGAGTAAGTCGAGTTGAGAAGAAAGATCCATAGATGAATTAAGGACATAAAAAAGTTATCCACTTGTTGACTACTTTATTCTATCTCTCTTTTTTTCTTTATTTTGACTCGGACTAATATGAATCCATGGGGTGGGGGGTTTCCAAGGGCTAGGCTGAACCAGAGCCTCAGAGGGCCAACAAATATTAACGGAGGGAGAAGGTGCAAATCGGGAAGGCATGGAAAAGAAGTTGTGTGGGTAAAGGGTGTGCCGGACCCAAAAGAGGTGGGGTAGGTGAGGTAGGCGACCACGGGATGAGGACGTTGGTGGGAGCGCTAACGACGTGAGACCTTTCCCAAATAACTAATTACTAATTACTAATAATAATAGAATATAAATAACTAATTACTAATTACTAATCCATCTATATTGTCTATCTATATATTATATAGTATATATAATATTTAATTATTTTATAATATTATTATTTATTTTTTGTCATAAAAAATCATTTTTTATTATAATTAAGATTTATTTTGAATTATTTAATATTTTTTATTATAATTAAGATTTATTTTGAATTATTTAATATTTTTTTATCTTAATTAAGATTTATTTTGTCACGTATCTAGTTAGTATATAATATTACTCATTTATTTTTTATTAATAAAAATATTATTTTTATATCGTAATTCAGACTTTTTTGTCACGTGTCATCTAATTATTCTATAATATTAATTTTTTTATTTTTTATTAATAAAAATAATTTTTATTGTAATTAAGATATATTTTAAATATGAATCAACGATGTTAATCAATTAGCAAATAAATGCACTTGTATAATATTATTATGAGTAATATTATGCTCACCATTATAATTTTTAATATTTTTCTCCATCTTTGATTTAATTAGCTCATTAAATTAGCTATATAATAAGTCAATCAAATTTAAGGTAAAAAGAATGAGAAAAAATGGTTTATAAAGGATTTCCCTATACCTCACCGAGTTCATTTGCCCCCAAAATTTCTTTACTTGTACAAGCTAAAGATATGTACAAGCTTCATACGTTCCACCGAAAAAAATGTGTCAGCGAACATATATAAAAATATTTTAATATTCACCATTTTCACATAGGAAACCAACTTCATTATATGTGTATATAAACATGTTATTTTTCTTTAGATAAATAAATTATATATATATATATAT
>JAURVB010007764.1:0-14003 GCA_033002965.1 Piper betle
ACAATGATAATGATGATAATGTTAATATCTTTTGTGTTTTTATGCTCATTAATTATTATACCGCGCGTTGCAGAGGTATTTTAGCTTATCACTTATGAATGACACCGCAACAGTTCTCTCCAGTCGTCCTAAGCTGATGCCCTTATGACGTCCCAATGACATGGCTTGTTTTCTAATGAAGGGATTTTATATACGGAAGTCACCTAAAACTATGATCAATAAAGAATCGTAATATGGTATATCTATGAAGGGCTATGTTGCCATAAGTGCATAAAATTGATTAATAGTTAGCAAAGTTCTTCTGCAGTTGAGTTCTCCATTCGATTACACTTCTTTTTTTCCGATTGCATAATTTTGTCTATTTTGGTTTCTTTCTTCTTTGCTAAAGGTTAATTAATAGGTAATATTGTTTTGGAGGGAGAAAATCTGAGATATGACTACAACAAAAAATAATCAAAGAAGGCAACAAAATTAGTTCAAGGTGACGAAGGATGTTGTATTAATTAATCATCTTTAGCCGAGTAGTGAATGATCTCTGTAATGCTGCTCAGCCAATGACCTGTCACTAATCACGTTGCCTGGTCCTCGGCCGACATCTTGTGACCCACCGTACTAAAACGTTTACACATAACATCGCCATTAAATGTTGTCCACTATGGACATCTCTTAGGGTACAATAGTTGTCGCATTTTTGTGCTGTAGCTATGATGCCATCCCAATTTTTGAGTTGACGTGCATGTCTTCTCTAATTAGGGCCGCAATTTTGGACCCCCTTTCATTTCAAGGAAAACTGAACATTTTTTTTTGAGTTTTTTTTCATGTTTGTGTTCTTTTTTATTAGTGTGCGTTGGATGATTCTGCGCGTTGCCTTAGATTCAAAGATTGCCTAAAAAATATTGACAAATAAATATAAAAAAAGATACTATTTTTTCTTGAAAAGAATGTACCATTGAAAATTTGGAGTGCTATCAAATTTTAAGAGGATATGACATCCTAAGAATTGAAAGAGATTTTTTTCAAAGCAAAGTGGAAGTGACATCAAGGGCATGTATGCCATCAGGAAGAATCATTAATGACAAAATAAAACAAATGGAGATATCTCAAAGGAAAGGTTTAAAACTTGCTATTATTGATAAAAATCTAAATTAATAATGGCTACCATGTTTTGGAAAAAATTAAAATAATTATATATGATTTTTTTTCCATCTGAATGCCAGAGAATTTGAGTCCTCTGGTCCAAGATCAAATTAGGGGTTGTTAAATGTGCTAGCTTGAGCCGAGTTCGAACCCAACTCGTTCGTGAGGCTCAAAATCGGCTCAATTAAAAAATCAAAGCCTCGCCCAAAAAATACAACTAAGGGATTGAACCCATAACCTTGGAGGTCATCAACTTGAATACTTATAATCTCTTTGTTATTATATTATATATATATATAATATAATATAATATAAAAACTATATTATTATATTATGTTATCGAGCCAAGTTCGAATCCAAACCCTATGAATTGAGTTCGAGTTATAACCGAGTCAATTGAACATAGCGAATCGAACACAGCACTAGCAAGAACACGACTCGTAAGATTCAGTTCGAGTTGAACATGTGTGCACGGTTCTGTGCTACTCCTTCTCAATCCGAGCAGCTTTCGTCCCTCGTATTTCTCACCTATATATTTATAGAAAAATGTCAGCAGCAGGTATCACTAGTCCGGAAATAACTAATATCAAACTGGAACATGAGAGCAAACTTGCATGGGAAAGTAAACCATCATCATCTTCTCAAGAACTCTATAAGGGCAACTACGGAGGAGCCGTCGAGCAGCTGACTCAACAGCATCCCGATCTATTTGGTACTGTACCGCTCTAACACTTCGCACCCAGTACTTCGCGTAAAGCTGTTATCCTAAGCCCTCTCCGAACCTCCATATTACTCCTGGCCTTGAGCACGAAGGCCAAGTACTCTTAGGCAGCCGCCTTTATTACCCTTTGAACCACAAGTCCGGACATGCGCTGTACTAAACAGTACCCGTAAACCTCCACGTTCTTCCGGGTGTGATGAACTCAAACGCGGAGTTGTCAGGATCCCTCGGTAATGGAACAGTCCGCTGGCACTAATCCCGAGCCCGCTTTGACTGTCACGGCATCCGCTCATGGTACGTGCAAGTCGATTCATTTCCTCTTGTCTCACTGAAAACTCGATAAAATTATTTATAGGGCTGGGTCGGGATTTATTATAATAACGACCCGAAGGCAACTTGAGGTGGATCTCATTTTCGAAAACAAGCTCGAGGGATCTCATCGTCGAGGTTATTAATTCCGATAACAATCAACCAAATGACCCGTGTTTGGTGGGGTCCAATAAATCATCCACCTGACACGTCCTACGATCAATAAATCAAATCATCGATAAAGTGGAGCGATAAAACCCTAAGAAGCGTGTCCTAACAGACTTGGTAGAAGCTCCAAGCGTGTCCTCGGTGCCTAGGCGGCCAGCTCCCACTCCGTACCTGCACATCCGAAACCAACTACTTAACACCCGCTCATGATGCAATCATACATCCTATATCACACATACATCTGTCACGCATCAATCAACACACATCAACCTATATCAACAATTCTAGTAAGTACTACTTAGGCTAGTTTGCATTAGATCATGATCATTATCCAGTTACCCTAATTAGTTTCTTAAGCTTCCATTTTTAACACCATTCAATCAAATAAATTTCATATTTTATCCTTTATCAAGTCTACATTTATATATAATTACAACACACAATTCTACCAATCCTAGCATACAATTCTAAGAATCAGTACTTTTAAATAATTAAGTTAAAATAAATTCTACCTCAGAAACGTGATTCGTGGCTCGAACTCGGCACCCTATGGCGTCTGAAGTTCTGAGTAGGGTTCGATCGGAGGGATTCGGCGGAAGATCATATGATTTCTGGCGAATTTCGGACTGAATCCAATTTTTCCGGCGGTTTTGGGCGACTACCCCCGGAGGGGCAATCGGGGGCAAGGGTTTAGCACTAGCTTGGAGGGCTCGTCCCAATGGTGGTGACAGCAAGGATGGCCGCGGCAGAGATGGTCGCCCGGCGGTGGCATCGAGTTCGGTCGGGGTGGTTAGTCGCTCCGATCAGGCCCACGGCCGGCTTCGACGGCAACGCTAGGTAAGGGGGAAACGTCTGGGAGGTCAAGGGGGTGGTCGTCAGGGTCACGGCGGCAGTGGCGACGGCGCGGCCTGGATGGTGGTGAATCGACAAGAGGGCGTCATGGCTTATGGGGCGATTCTGGCACCGTGGCGGCGAGACGGTGGCCGGGGTGGGTCGTTGCGGCACGACGACGGCACAATGGGGTAGGGGCGGCATTGATCGGCGGCAGTGCGGCATCGGCAGCCGCGGCGGCGACATCCACAGTGGGCGGCGGTGGCGACATCCACAGTGGGCGGTGGCTAGGGTTTTGGGAGGGGGAAGTGTCAAGGAAAGGATAAAAACACTTCAGTGGCAATTTCGTAAATAAGTATTGACTCGATTCATACTCGAGTCAAAATAATAACTAGTTCGTAATAAATTCTAAAAAAATTCTAAAAAATATGGAAAAATCTCATAAAATAAAACAAACACAACAACATCCAAATGACATGCTATATAACTAATAACCCACCCGAATACCATCTAACGAGTTCTAATGCGTTATTCGGCCAAAACTAATTCTACGGTCACAACATAAAAAAATAAAATCATCAATTGTATACTCTCATATCTACTGATAACTCAATCTACTAATGCGTATCTGACGCTATCATCGATACTTCGGTATACAAGAACCCTCATAGCACGTGCACATGATCGGCCTCGGCGCCGCACACGTGTTCTGAAAGCTAAATCAACTCAGACCACGGTCAAACCGACCGGCTAACGATTATAAAACCCTGACTCGAGTCGCGGGTTTTACATCCAGGGTGCGGTGCGTGGACGAAGAAAGAAGCAAATTCGTACGTAGACTTCTTTAATTGAGTCAGAATAATGGGGTCCACCCATTTATTACGAATAAATGGTGGACGAAGAAAGAAGCAACGTGGGACTTGAAGGCATGGTTAGGGCTGCTAAATGAGCGAGCGAGCCAAACTTGACATTGTGTTCGAACTCGGCTCAAATACTTCAAAGTTCGTTAGAACTCGACTCGAGATCTGAACGAGTTTTGATCATGCATGCTCGAGCTCGACTCGAATATTTTTATGTTGTTAGAGTTCGAATAACATCTTTATGTGCCAAAAATATATATTCTTATAAGCTATCCAACCTCGAAGTTCACACATGAGCTGTATAATCAAATTGGTCTTAAAATTTTAATTTTATTGATGATATCTTTTTGACAATATGTACTAGTTTCTTTCTCTATACACGGCCAAAAGCTCGTGTTATTTAACAAACTTTTCGATCTGTGTACCATTTTTTAAAAATTATTTGCAAATTAATTAGTAGCTCATCTACCTCTGTCCCAATTGTGTAAAGAATCAACCGTGTCGGTGTGGGAAAAAACCCCACTTGCATGCATGCCAGGGTGCGGTGCGTGGACGAAGAAAGAGGCAAATTCGTATGTAGACTTCTTTAATTGAGGTCAGAATAATGGGGTCCCCCCATTTATTACAGAATAAATGGTGGACGAAGAAAGAAGCAAGGTGGGACTTGAAGGCATGGTTAGGGTTGCTAATGAGCGAGCGAGCCAAACTTGACTTGTGTTCGAACTCTGCTCAACTACTTCGAAGTTCGTTAGAATTCGACTCGAGATCGAACGAGTTTTGAATATGCATGCTCGAGCTCGACTAAATATATTTATGTTGTTCGAGTTCGAATAACATCTTTATGTGCCAAAAATATATATTCTTATAAGCTATCCAACCTCGAAGTCCACACATGGCTATATAATCAAATTGGTCTTAAAATTTTAATTTTATTGATGATATCTTTTTGACAATATGTACTAGTTTTTTCTCTACACACGGCCAAAAGCTCGTGTTATTTATCAAACTTTTCGATCTGCGTACCATTTTTAAAAATTATTTTGCAAATTAATTAGTAGCTCATCTATCACTGTCCCAATTGTGTAAAGAATCAACCATGTCAATGTGGAAAAAAACCCGACTTGCATAAATGGGTCCCCCACTTATTACGAATAAATGCTGGACGAAGAAAGAAGCAAATTCGTAAGTAGACTTTTAATTGAGTCGTGGATTGAACCCACGATTCATTTTTGAAAAATTATTTGCAAATTAATTAGTAGTTCGTCTATCATTGTCCAATTGTGTAAAGAATCCAACCGTGTCGATGTGGAAAAAGACCCAACTTGCATAAATGGGTCCCCCATTTATTACGAATAAATGCTCGACGAAGAAAGAAACAAATTCGTAAGTAGACTTTTTAATTGAGTCGTGGATTGAACCCACGACTCATTTTTTAAAAATTATTTGCAAATTAATTAGTAGCTCATCTATCACTGTCCCAATTGTGTAAAGAATCAACCGTGTCGATGTGGGAAAACCCAACTTGCATACATGAGTCCCCCCATTTATTGCGAATAAACGGGGACGAAGAAAGAAGCAAATTCGTAAGTAGAATTCTTTAATTGAGTCGTAGATTGAACCCACGACTTCCCATTCTTTAACTTGAATACCTACCATTTAAACTATCTCACTAATTTGTTATTATATTGTATATAAATAAATATAATTAGTTATAATTAAACTTATTAGTATATATATATATATTTATATAAAGACTATATTATTATATTATTTTATCGAATCGAGTTTGAGTCGAAATACAAGTCGAGTTCGAGTTATAATCGAGTCGAGTCGAATCAAAATACTGCTTTTGTTCAAACTTCGGCTCAAAACATTTCAAGTTCGGAGTCAAATTTGAACTCAAATATGTAAACATATAAATTTCAAATCAAGTAAAACCAAACAACAAGTTGGCTCGCTCAGCACTCAAGTAACACCAAACGACACGTTGGCTCGCTCGAGCACCCTTCGGCATCGGTGGCAGTAGATGCCAGATCCCCTGCCGCATACGACCGATCCCAGAGATCGGGTTCCGACGTATGCCATTCTGATGCATAGATGTCCACTAATATTGTGCATCGTCTGGGCTTTATCAATACTTTCATGGCATTAACACACGGAGAAGCACATCCAGAGGAAATGCTTCAAGCCCAAGCTCATGTAGTCAATCACCTCTTCAGCTTTGCAAGGTCCATGGCTCTCAAATGCGCACTTGAGCTCTCCATACCGGACATCGTCCACAGCCACGGCGGCGCTGCCTCCTTGACCGACCTCGCCGCCACCCTTGACCTCCCTCCAGGCCGGAAACCGCACCTCCACCGCGTGATGCGCCTTCTTGTCAAATCAGGCTTCTTCACCACCATACCAAGCGATATTGGCGGCTTACAAGAAGAAACATACCAGCTTACCCCTTCTTCCAAGCTATTACTGAAGGCCAATGAGAATATGAGCATGGTTCCCTTTGTGCTCATGGAGTTACACCCTGCTCTAATTTCTCCATGGCACAAGCTAAGTGCATGGCTAACACACAAGGACCTCACTCCTTTTGAGTTGGCCCATGACGGGTCCAAGATTTGGGAGGTCGCTAGCAAACATGATGAGATCAATGGGTTGTTCAATAGCGCCATGGCAAGTGATAGCCTGTTAACGATGGGTGTCTTTGTGAGCAGATGCAGTGCGGTTGTGGAGGGGCTTCGTTCATGGGTCGATGTTGGTGGTGGAACCGGGTCGGCAGCCAAGGTCATTGCTGAGGCATTTACGGGCATCAAGTGCACCGTGCTGGACCTGCCCCATGTGGTCGCCGGCGCGCCGGAGATCCCAGGAGTGGAGTTTGTTCCGGGAGATATGTTTCAATTTGTCCCAAAGGGCGATGCAGTTTTTCTCAAGGTACTAATCATGTGATTCTTCATTTACATACAGAGAGAGAGCGAGGAGGAGAGAGAGGGAGAGAGTGATCGTAAGTAATTCAAAGCTAAGCTAGTGCTACTCTTTCTTAATTATTGGACTGACGTTGAAATGTCCGGAGATGTGATTGTCACTAGACTCGTGAGTACTCAACTAACAAAGAGTAGTTGGTGGAAATGTAGAATATTTTGCATGATTGGAGAGATGAAGAAAGTGTGCAGATCTTGCAACGATGCAAAGAAGCCATTCCGTCAAGAGAAGAGGGGGAAAGGTGATATTAGTGGAGGTAGTGGCTGGATCCAAGCCAAAGGACTCAACCTACATGGAGACAATCTTCTATCTAGACTTGCTGATGGCAGCTCATACTGACGGGAAAGAAAGGGAAGAACATGAGTTGAAGAAGATATTCCAAGACGCCGGTTTCTCTCACTACAAAATCACGCCCGCTTTAGGTTTGCGCTCAGTGATAGAACTCTTTCCTTGATTACTTTTGATTGATGAGCTTTTATAATTTCGTGGGAAAGAAACCTTAATATTGGGAAAGAAAGTCTACTATCGGCTACTGGGTGTGTGATCTAATTGTGTTCGTCTTCTTTAATAATAAATGGGTTCTCTCTAGTGTTTAATGATACTACTTATAAATCAAAATGGGAAGAGATATTTATCATTAAATCGTGGAATGATGCTTTATTTATGATTTTAGTTTAACGGTGGCCAAGGGTCAAACCCCTAGTTTTGTTGTCCATGCAGTGTGAGGTGTTAGAACTTTATAATTTAAATTTAAACAAAATTTTATTAGTCTTCGTATTAAATCATCAAGTAAATAAAATTAGATAGCAGAAGCGTACCTGAATCTATAAAAGAAAATGGATACTTTACTACCTTAGGTTTTGATCTTCCAAATTTAATATTAGTTTTCAAAACTAAAGTTTTGGACGATGGGACACCAGAATGAAAAGTTTTATAATTTTAATTTCACTCATCATAAAAAAGAAATTATTAAAATATTATTTACACATTAAATTTCATATTTTTATTAATGGTATTCATATTAAATTCCACACTTTTATTTATGACATTTAAATACTTAACTTTAATATGATCAATTTAATTTATGTCAATATTATATAACAGTATATTATACAATTCCGGATTAATGTATTTATTTATATCTAATATTTAAGAGTCTTCCACTTGGACTATGTATATATACACAAAGATAATTGTATATAACCTTATGAGCTTCAAAATAACATATGTTATTATTCCAAAATGACAATCTCGTCTATTAATCAATGTTAATATAAGATCAAGGTGATTTTCGTTACATTTATCGTAATTAAACCCATCCATGCTTACGTACATCAATATAATTAAATGACATAGATCAAGTATGAGTGTAATATACAAATTACATATAATTTGATCTGAACATGCCTATTTTTAACTGGTCCAACCTTATGAGATCACCAAAGCAGAGTGAAAGAGTGAAACATAAACCAAATACCTCAATAAAACAAAACAAACTCCCACTAAAGTAGTATATCATCGAATGATACATCACCCATATTAACAACATGCTACCCTGGGTGGTAAACTTTTAATAAGCAGATCCACAACTATGAAGTTTGTCCCAATATATTCTATAGAGACTTTACCGAAACTTTATCACTCTAAACTCTTTCTTTCACAATAAGGAACTTGATCTCTATGAGCTCCTGTTGTTATTTGAATATGATACTGCAGACTGATTGTCAGAAAATAACTTATGTGGTCTTTCAATATTATCAACAATGCGCAGCCCTTTCATAAAATTCCGTAACTATATTCCCTAATTGGATGCCTCATAACAAGCTATGAATTCAATTGCCATGGTGGAAGAAGCTATGAGTGTCTGCTTAACATTCTTCCAAGAAATAGTTCCTCCAGCAAGTAAGTAGATATAGCTTGACATCCACCAAAATCGGAATCATAATACCCAATGATCTCCAGTTGACCTGACTTCTGATATGTAAGCATGTAATATTCTATTCTTTGAACATACCTTATGACTTTATTGGCTGCTTTTTAATGATCCAATTCCGGATTACTTAAATATCTGCCCAACATTCTTACAATATACGCAATATCCGGACGCGTACATACTTTAGCATATATAAGACTTCCACTACTGAAGTATAGGGAATCTTTTGCATTTCCTTTCCTTCTGTGTCATTTTTAGGACATTGATTGAGATTGAATTTGTCTCCTTTAGAAACGGGGGTATCACGTGGTTTACAACATTGCATTCCAAATCTCTTAAGCACTTTTTCTATTAGGTCTTTTGTGATAATCCGAGTATATATCGAGAGCGATCTCAATGTATTTGAATTCCTAATACAAAAGACACATTTCAAAGATTTTTCATTTCAAATTTCTTTGATTAAAAATCTCTTGGTATCGTGCAAGAAACGTATATCATTACAGGCAAGCAATATATCATCAACATATAAAATCAGAAAAATATACTTACTCCCATTAAACTTATGATATATACAATCATCAATAATATTTATCTCAAAACCGAACAAGAGAATAGCTTGATAGAAATTTGTAATACCACTGACGAGAAACCTTCCTAAGTCCATAGATGGATTTCTTTAATTTGCAAACCATATTTTTTGAATCTTCTGATACAAAATTTTCTGGTTGCACGATATAAATTATTTCATTAATGCTACCATTTAGAAACGTAGTCTTTACATCCATCTGATGTAACTTAAGATCAAAATGTGCCACTAATACAATAATTATTCTGAGTGAGTTTTTCGATGAAACTAGAGAGAAAGTCTCATTATAATCGATGCCTTCCTTTTGAGTAAAGCACTTTGCAACAAGACGAGCCTTATATCTCTCTACACTACCTTTTGAATCCCTTTTGGTTTTAAATAACTATTTACAACCAATAGGTTTTGCACCTTCAGGCAATGGAACAAGATCTCAAACTTCATTATCTTTCATGGATTTTATCTCTTCATTCATGACATCAATCCACTTTTGAGAATTAGAACTCTTCATGGCTTGATGAGAGTTGGATGGATCATCTTTCATAATTCCAATGTTTTCCTCATGTTCTTGGAGAAAAATTATATAATCATCTAAAATTGTATTTCTCCTTTCTCTTGTCGATCTCTTCAATGGCATTTGCTCTTGAAGCTGTTGATTTTCCTCTTCAGGTGTAACTGGATGATTGTGATTAGGGAGAGTCTGGACATTATCTTGTAATTCTGGTATTGTTTCTTGAACAACATAAGGAATATAATCCTGATTATTATCAAGAACAATCATGGGAAGAGAACCAAATTCTTCTTCAAAGACAAAGTTTCTAACTTTATTTCCCCCTCCAAACTCAACATCTTCAAAGAATTGAGTATTTTTCGTCTCAAAGAATGATCTTATTGTGAGATTATAAAACTTATACCCTCTAGACTGTTCAAAGTACCCAACAAAATAGCTATTAAGCTTTTCTTATGTCCAGTTTCTTTTGATTTGGCCTATACAGCCTTGCCTTAGCTGGACAACCCCAAATACATAAATGCTTAATACTAGGTTATTTTCTAATCAATAATTCATAAGGGGTCTTAACTGATGCCTTTCTTGGTACTCTATTAAGAAGATTTATTGTTGTTTTCAATGCCTCACTCCAGAGTGAATCAGGTAAAGCAGTATGAGCAATCATACTTCTTACCATATTTTTAATGTTCAGTTTTGTCTCTCATCAACACCGTTCATGATAGGAGTACCCAGCATTTTGTATTGTGGGACAATTCCGCACTCTTCTAAGAATTTGGCAAATAGTTCTGAACATTGTACACCTAATCCATCATATCTACCATAGTATTCACTACTACGATTAGATCTGATATCCTTAATAGTTTTGTCAATGGTTCTCAACTTCAACCTTATATATCCTTAAATACGTCCAATGCTTGAGACTTCTCATGAATGAGATATAGGTAACGATAGCAAGAATGATCGCCTATGAACGTAATAAAATATTATTGACCATTCTAAAAAGACATAGGAAATGACCCATAAATGTCTGTATGTATTAGTTTTAAGACTCTTGAAGATTTATTGGCACCTTGTCTCCTTATATTTGTTTGTTTTTCCTTAATACGCCCAGCACAGACTTGAAGATCTGATAAATTAAGAGAATCAAGAATTTCATTTGACATAAGTTGTTTAATTCTTTATTTAGAAATTTGTCCTAAACGCTTATGCTAGAGTAAAGCAAAATTCTCATTAGTTAATTTTCCTTTTGTACCACTTAAACCTACATACAAAATTTCCTTAAAAGATGCAATAGTAGATTATTATAAAAAACAAGGAACCTGTACCCACAATATTTGAATTTAAAAAAGACTAAACTTATTATTTCTAAATGAACAAGAATAACCAGATTTGTCCAATATAAAAATAGAAACCAAATTTGGTCTAAAAGTCGGTACTTCATGTCTCTTTCAAATCAAAATAATATCTTGTCTTCAATAATAATCGAAACATCCCTATTGCTTCAACTATAATGGATTTGTCATCACCCACATAGATAAATCTTTTAGCATCATTTGGTTTTCGAAGATTTAGATAACTTTGCATTGACACACTTATGTGAATAATAGCACCCGAATCTTACCACCAAATGTGTATTGGTACTGAAGCTAAATTAACCCCAGAATAAACAAAATTAATAAATGGAACTTTATTTACACACTAAGCGTGATACTTAGTGTATTCCTTATATGTCCAGGTTTACCACAAAAGAAATAGCAAAAACCTTATTTTCTTCTCTTTTTTTCTTGATAAGTACTAGCCAAGTGAGTACATTCAACCTATTTTTGCTTCAACTTTTTCTTCTTCTTGCACACCATAAATGAGCTTATTAAGAGTCCATTCGTCCCTTTGGTAGTTATAACTGACTTTGAATTAACTGAATTGTGCCGGAAGAGAAATTAAAACTAAATGCATGAGCAAATCTCCAGATAGCTCTAACCTTAGTGCTTTTAGTTTTGAAGCAATATTTGACATCTCTAAGATGTACTCTCTTATGCTTGTTTTACCTTTAAACTTAATTAAAATCAAGTTCGACAAAAGCGTATTTGCTTCAGCCTTATCGTCTTTTATACAAAACACTTTACAATTTCTTTAAAAAACTCAGTGGCTGTAATAACCTCGTCAGATACATCTCCCCTAAAGGTCTTTGAAATCTCACGCTTCATAATTATAAGACTCATGCGATTTGAACATTCCCACTTTTCAATGTCTCTTTTTTCTTCAGTGGAACTTTTGTCAGTAAAAGAAAAAGGTTGTTCTGTCCTTAATGCCAGGTCAAGATCATGCAGTCGAGAACAATTATCACGTTCTCTTTCCAATCCTTAAAATTATCTTTAAGCATTGGAACTGAATTGATGTTGGCAGAAATCATATAAGCAGATTGATTAAGTGAATCCATAGAACAAAACAACATGCCCATAATAAGATTAATAATTCAAATAATAGTTAATCTCATCAACAGATACCTAGCACAACATTAATATTTAGTCTTTAGATAGAAATATTAATTTGTAAGTGATACTCTCAGTGCAATAATCAAATATGGACAATAAATCCTGTTAAATAATAAGAGCCGATTTGTTATCCACAGGGAAGCTTGATAATTATCTCATATTTATTATCACAAATGAATCTTAATGCAGTAATCAAATATGGATAATAAATCCTGTCAAATAATAAACCTTCCTTTGGGCCGATTAATATTCACATGAATTAAATACTTACAACCTTCTTAATATTAAAATAAATTAATTTTTATAAAAGAGGTTACTTTGGCAGCATATTATAGTCTTTAATAAATTTTAAAATATTAATCACAACTGAACCATATTTTAAATTTAATAATCCTAACCTGAAAAGGTTATAAAAGTATCTTTATTTGAAAATTTCCAAAATTATAACCTTTTGTAACTTTATTTTCCTCACTTCATATTTTTTTCAAAAGAGGACCTTAATTTTGGGAATAAATATCTCAAAAATAATAATTAGTACTGAATTTTGGGAAGCTCCCAATGAGTTGAAGACCTTATCTTTTTCTAAATTTGAATGTGATATGGAAGTGGATAGTTCCAATCCATAATTAAACACAAATAAAACTAATTTGAAATGATCTGAAATGAAGTTAGCTTTGATGTCACTTGTTAGAACTTTATAACTTAAACTTAAATAAAACTTTATTAGTCTTCGTATCAAATCATGAAGTAAATAAAACTGGATACCAGAAGCATCTCATTCCATAAAAGAAAATAGATTCTTTATTACCTTAGGTTTTGATCTTCCAAATTCTAATACTAAATTTCAAAACCAAAGTTTTGGATGATGAGATACCAGAACGAAAACCAGATATGAATTCATGAATCATAACCTCCTTATTTATAGCTGTAATTTTATAATTTCAATTTGACCAATCATAAAAGAAAAATTACTAAAATAGTATTTACACATTAAATTTCACACTTTTATTAATGATATTTACATTGAATTCCACACCTTTATTTATGACTTATAAATACTTAACTTTAATAGATCAATTTAATTTAGGCCAACTTTATATAACAACATATTATATAATTTCGGATTTATGTATATATTTATGTCCAATGTCCAATATGAGGTAGAAAATTAATGTGATTTAGGATTTGGGTTGTGCATCTATCTTAGCTAGACCGATTAGGAAGATTTTTAATGTGCTTTCAGTTCATTGGGTTAAACTGTAATGGGTTTTAGGACATATAAAATAAAAGCAAGAGCTAAGTATAACAAATTGAGAGGGCTTTGAATTGTAATCGATTTCCCTTCCACACACAGACTGTAGATATCGGCATCTTCTCCGTCGGCCTCAGGTCAGCCTCACTTGTAAGTTGGGCTGGGCTGAGTTGGGAAATAATATTCCAGTGACCGCAATAGTGACGAGTATGGGTGAGTGAACAGAGTTTGTTTGT
>JAURVB010007765.1:0-16168 GCA_033002965.1 Piper betle
GGGCTGAGGCGGCCAACGGGGGCAGGGCAGGGGAGGCCGGTTGGGGCAGGCGCAGTGGCGGGGCAGGGGCAAGGGCGGGGGTCGGGGCGGCCTGCGGGGGCTGGGGCAGGGGCGGGGGCGGGGCAGGGCTGGGCGGGGGCGGGGGAGGCCGACTGGGGCGAGGGGCAGCGACGAGGCAGGGGCAGGGGCGCCCGGCGGGACCAGGGCATGGTGGCGGCGGCGGCCGGGGGCGGCGACGGGAGGCTGAAAGTGGGGGGGGAGGGGGGATTGTGAAGGTTTATTGTGGACCGTTGGATTAGATCCAACAGTCCACAATAGGCAATGCATTGGCGTTGCCAAAATATGGTAGCGCACTATAACGCTGCCCTATATATATATATATATATATTTATTTATTTATTTATTTATTTCCCGGTACCAAGTAGTTTTTCGGATGTGGTTATTGATCTGCTAAACGAGGTAGTGCACTGCAAATATAAACTGGATTTGGAATGTTGCAGGGAATGGACCTTTGCAGATAATCAAACGAAGGTACTCATTGTCAAAACTGTAAGATCTTCCTCGACCATAGCCAGATAATAGCTCCCTCGGGAGCCGACAACACCTGCAAAAATTTTGTTTGTTTGTGATATATTTTAGGACACTACCTTAACAATGTTATTTTATGTAAACTTTAAACTTTGTTCTATCTTTGTTTTTTTGGATAAACTTCTATAGTATGCACAAGTAAATCCAAACCTTTGATGGGAGTATTATCATGTGATCTAAGAGTTGATAAACAGCAAGTAACTCCAAAATGTTATCTTCATCATTGACAGCACAACTTTGCTCGGCCTTTTTGTCTCTCTGACACAATTTATTCTTCAAAGTTTAGTGATGTAGTTTGCTTCATTTGTTTTCAGGATAGAATAGAGTGTCACCTGTGGCCAAAGACCAGCAAGCACGCCAATCCCACTTTACTTTGAGGCTAGCATCTGGGCAATGCTACTGGCAAGACCAGTTTGTCCTTGACTGTATTTGACTAGTACCCAGGTCTCTGGACCTGCTCAAAACTAATTTGGTAATCAACCAAAGTGTGACAGCATGTGATAGCTTTCCTTTTTGACTATCTTTTCTTCTATTTCAAAACTCAAATGTTTGAGAATTGTTAGATTCTGTATCTCCCAATACAAGCCAAATTTCTTCGTCCGTAGCCGCATTTGTCCCATTACAAAAATTAAGCTGATCTCTACTCTACTAGTTCTGAGAACTGTTACAAGATTTGAGGGAGAAAGAGAGGGAAAGGAATCGATCCTTTGCTTGCCCAAGGAGTGCATTGGAGCCAAATGTCCCCACAGTGGTTTGTGGACCATCTAACAAGGGGAGGTGCTTCTTTCGGTTGCTCTTTTACGAGGTCCAAAATATTCCTGCTGCTCTCACCTCACATTATAGTTCGCTGGATCCAAACCTAATACGGTCTCTCAAATCCCAAGCTAAAATTCTCTGGTTATGAACTCTGTCATTCAAAGATGAAAGGCCCCACCGATTTTCCGTGTGATGTAAGTAACAAAAGTTCTTCGTTCGAGCAGTCTAAATCATGGCCGAATCAACGCCAGCTGGGTCGCCTACCATTTCAATTTTGGAGTCCAAAAATCAAAACTGCCAAATGGGTTTTTTGTTGTATTGTTTTACTCAATAGTGTGGAAAGTCAGATAAGCTCGTTTGTACTCGGAATCCAAGCAGGGTGGGTCCTCGATGTCAGGAAGAACAAACTACCGACGAAGACTGCAATATTGCTGCTGCTTTTTTGGGCTTCTTATTCTCGCCTCCATCCTTCCATCCATACCCGTCCACTTCTCATTTTCTGAGTTGTTTCGCTGCTTCTTGTGTCAGCTTGGCTTGCTCACTACTTCCACATTTTCCATCTCTTGGGTTTATTTTATACTTTCCAACTACCCACAAGCGAACTTGCAGGATCCTCGAGCTTGTCATAACTGGACTGGTTTCACACATTTGAGGGCATATAGTAGTGTTGCATGGGCCTGACCTCTCTCCAAGTTTGCATGGATACCTCCGACTGGTTCCAGCAGGTGAGAGTCCTCAATGTTTGCTTTGTTAACAACGCAATCATGCATTGATCGAACACCAGTTTTTTTACCTGCTGCTTACATAAATGATATTAAGAGGGAGGATTTGAGTGCTATCTTGATGAAAGTAGAGTGATCAAGTATACTCACTACATGAGAATTTGAATGGCAACCTGTAGATATGATTCATGAACTATCAACATTACATCTGCGCGCATCATTTTGTTTAACGTTCTGTGTAAGAACTTTTCACCATCAATGACACAAATCTATGTATGGTCTATGTATCGACTCTAACAAAACTTGGCATGGTTCAATATATATGATATCAGAGTGGAGTTCACGAGGGAGCATCTGGGTCGAGCTCGCCGCCATCGGGAGAGATGATAACATGCAGTTCAAGGCCGGGAATGGCGACGGAGAGAAGGATGAGGCCGCCCCATGAGCAAGCTCTCAAGTGTCCGAGGTGCGACTCCGCCCACACCAAGTTTTGCTACTACAACAACTATAGCCTCTCCCAGCCCCGCTACTTCTGCAAGACCTGCCGCCGGTACTGGACCAAAGGCGGCACCCTTCGCAACGTCCCCGTCGGCGGCGGCTGCCGGAAAAACAAGAAGGCCTCCTCCTCGTCCAAGAAGGGGGCAATCATCACTCCCCCGGACCAACCACCACACTCACTATCCCCCTCTTCGTTGATCTCCCCTATCACCTCCACCGATCTCCACCTTTCCACCTTCTCTCATGGGATACCAGGCTTTACGAGTTTCAACTCTTTTCTCGACAACTCCGACGTCATGGAGTGCAAGGTCGCCGCCGGCGACTCCATGTCCATGCTTGGAGATCATATGATCACTTCTTTGAACGATTCCAAGCTTGATTTGATGATGGGCAGCTCCGTATCATCATCACCTACTGGCTACTACTACTCCAATCGGATTAATGCGGATGAGAGCTTCGGTGGCATCCATGGAGGTTCATGCAATATTCCATTTGGGTTTACCATGGGGCCTGTTGGGTCGGAGGTATACCACCACGAAAGCTTCCCTAGTGTACACAACGGATCGGAACAGAGACTAATGCAGCTCCAATCTTTCGGAGGAACTCATGATCATCATGCTAACAGTACAGTTGAGACCAAGCCAAGCAGCAGTCTTCTTGCATTGGAGTGGCATGGACATGATCACCAAGCCAATAGTTATGCTACTTTTGGGAAGGACTCAATGAGGTTTAATCCAATGAATGGGATTGGAGCATGGCCAGGGATGATGAACATTGATGGGGCATAAGTCTCTTCATCCACTTCAAGCTAACTGATCACTTATTACAATAGTACTCCTCATAAGTCATCTGATATATGCTAATTGATTATCATGAGAGACCAACCTTGGGAAATTTTTATCTGTTTGTTCTGCATAGAGGAGATATATAATGTCTTTCATATGTTTTCCCTTTTCTGGGTTTGATCCCAAATGGGGTTTTATGATGATGGAGATGCGGATTTTAATATTCGTGTAAACTAGCAGGCTTGACTCTATGATGAGTTTATGTGATCAAGCCAGTTTTTTGGCTTTTCATTCTCAACTTTTTCATGATCCAGTTGCTCTAGGTTGTTTTTTTTTTTTTTAAGTGTGATGATCAATCTGATGTCACATATATGAAAGTGTGATTCATGTGTTTCATTTTCATGTTTCACGCTAACAGCCATAAAGAACTTTTAATTAAATATATTAAAAAAATAGTATCATTTCCAATTTGTTGTGGTTAAAATTAGTGATTTTTTCATGTCCATTTGATTTTATGAATAAATAATTAGTTCGAATAAAAAAATAAAAAATCAAAATAAAAGTGAATCAAAGCATTTGTAACCGATATTATCACCTGACTAAAAAAACAACTTGACTCTTAATTTCGACTTAATGGGAATTAATTTTATCGGATCGGACCACCGAAGACCCGAATACCCGATGACACTGCCCGTCACCTCGAACCACCCATGACCAGACTGCGACGAACACGCTACGGCCCATCTCCCCATCGCGTCCTTCGCCGGCGGTCTTCCCCATCCGCCACTCTTTCCGATCGATCGATCGATCAAGATATTATCTGATGTGAGTTCTTATCCTCTAATTGGTTTCCGTCTCTTTTGTATCTACCATTTGATGCCAACCATTCTTTTTGATTCTATGGTGGCAAGAACTCATCAGTTGGGTATGTGAAGGATTCGACCTTTTATATAGCCACTGCATTTTTTTTCATATATTGTGATATGTTCCATTTTATTAACTCTATTCATTTGGTATGATCCGTTTCGTTATGAAAAACGGTTTCTTTTTCATCAATCGATTCATTTGATGTGCTGCATCAGCTATTTCTTTTGCCCTTCGTACTGCCATTCATTCCTTTACACTTATTTTCATTTTGGCAGGATGCAATTGTGACAATGTGCGCAAGTGTTTGTTTTCTTTCTTTTTTTTGATCGATCATTAGAGGCCAGCTATCTCTAGCATTAGAAACAATTTTTTCTTTCTATTTAGAGGCCAGCTTCTCTGATTTTTTGTAAAAGAGGTCTGATGTGGGGTATGATAGAGGAAATATGCAGTTTAGACAAAGTAGTGGGGATAGTGTCCGCCTCAGTGTTTCAAGTGCTCTCAGTTCTAGTCATAGTTCTGGGCATGATGATTATGAATCCTTGGGTGATGTTTATGTGTGGGGGGAGGTGTGGTATGATGCTGCTTCAGCTAATGGATCTAGGTCCCCCTCCAGCTTGAAGACAGATGTGCTTCTTCCCAAGCCTTTGGAGTCGAGTGTGGTCCTGGATGTACACCAGATAGCTTGCGGTGCTAGGCACGCTGCTCTCGTAACAAGGCAAGGTGAAGTTTTCACGTGGGGCGAGGGAGCTGGTGGGAGGCTTGGCCATGGTAATGAAAGGGATACTAGTCGGCCTCTGCTTGTAGAATCTCTGGCTGTCCATAATATTGACTTAATTGCTTGTGGAGAGTACCATACGAGTGCCATGTCCATGTCTGGCGATCTCTTTACATGGGAGGATGGAACCATCAATGCTGGACTCCTCGGGCATGGAACTGGAATCAGCCACTGGATACCTAAGCAAATATTTGGACTTTTGGAAGGGCTTCAGGTTCTGTTTGTTGCTTGTGGGAGTTGGCACTCGGCTTTAGTCACTTCTAATGGAAAATTGTTTACTTTTGGGGATGGAACATTTGGTGCCTTGGGGCATGGTGATCACGAAAGTGTATTTTACCCAAGAGAGGTTAAGTCTCTGAATAAACTCATGACATTCAAGGTTGCATGCGGCATGTATCACACAGCAGCTATTGTAGAAGTCACCGGGCAGTTCGGTGTAAATGTCATCTCAAGAAAATTGTTCACATGGGGTGATGGCACCGAGTATCGATTGGGGCATGGAGATAAAGATCCACACCTCGTACCTACTTGTGTTTCTGCACTTCTTGATTACAACTTTCACCAGCTTGCCTGTGGGTATACTATGACTGTTGCTCTCACGACCTCAGGTCATGTTTTCACCATGGGCAGCACCATCCATGGTCAGTTAGGAAATCCACAGTCTGATGGAAAACATCCTTGCTTGGTGCAGGATAAGCTGGTTGCTGAGTTAGTTGAAGAAATATCTTGTGGAGCCTTCCATGTAGCCGTTTTGACATCAAGAACTGAAGTGTACACCTGGGGCAATGGTGCAAACGGAAGATTAGGTCATGGTGACATAGAGGATCGGAGAACGCCTACTCTTGTTGAAGCCTTGAAGGATCGGCATGTTAAAAGTGTTGCATGTGGCTCAAACTTCACAACCTGTATCTGTACACGCAAATGGGTTTCTGGAACGGATCAGTCTGTGTGCTCAGGATGTCATCAAGCTTTTGGGTTCACTAGGAAAAGGCGCAACTGTTACAATTGTGGACTTGTCCATTGTCATGCTTGTAGCTCCAAGAAGGCTATGAAAGCAGCATTGGCTCCAACCCCTGGAAAACCTCACCGTGTGTGTGATTCTTGTTATGCAAAACTTAAGGCATCTGAATCTGTTTCCGCTTTTAGCATCAAAAGAAAGAAAGTTATACCTCGCCGATTAAGTGATAGCAGAGAAAGTTCTAACAGGATGAAAGTCAAATCCTCTAGGCTTCTCTTGTCTTCTCGTACGGAGCCTGTGAGGTATCTTGAAGCTAGATCAGTCAAGCATGGGATGAAAACTGAAAATGCTTCACTGCTTCGAGCTTCTCAAATTCCTTCTCTTATTCAGTTTCCAGGATCTTTAGGTTCACTTCAAGGTGCTTCAAAACCAATTGACACTACGCTTCAGCCTTGTTCTAATTCACGGCCTGTGTCACCTCATTCCCAGCAACCAAGCCCTCCACGTCCTATCAGTCCTGTTTTTTCCGGTAGTGTTGTCGACAACATGAAGAAGACAAATGAACTTCTAAATCAAGAAGTATTGAAGATGCAAGCCCAGGCAAGACATTTGCCTGTGCCTCCAAATGTATGACACATTGCAATTACCTGCATGTAAATCATAATTAAGGTATGATTAATTGCAGATCAAAAGTCTCAAAGACAAGTGTGACAAGCAAGATGAGGAGATGCAGATGCTAAGAGATAAACTTCAACGGTCTGCCACAATGTCTATTGAACAGGATCCTAGACGTTTTGCTGCAAAGGAACTTATTTTATTGTTGGCAGCACAGGTACATCTTTACATGCTTACATAAGTATTTGACTCTTGATCTGCAAATGCATTGATTTTTATATGCAATTGCTTACTGCCAATGTTTATACATTGTTGGTCCCAAGCCCAGATAAAGTAGGGTTGGCGTCAATAGGGGCTTTGGCCATTAATACTTTCTCATTTGTAATTACGGATCTTACATTAGGATGCATGTCTTTGAATTTTTTTTGGGGATAAGGTTGAAAATGAAAAGAAGAAGAAGAATTTCATGCTAGATGACAAAATATTGGCATTATCATTTAAGAAAGAAGTGCATACTTATCTCACTCTTATGTTTGAATTTTGCCTGCTCAATGGCCATAATTTGATTCAACTTTTGCTCTTTCAGTTGAAGAGTGTCACAGAGAAATTACCTCCAGATGCATGTGATTCAGGAAGCTTGTCAACATTGCACCTTCAAGTTGAAAATTTTTTAGATGCATGTGCGGCTCAGAAAGAGAAGATGGATGAACAGGGAGATGTTGCCATGTCTGATCTATCAGAGATTTCCAAGGATGGGAATGATGGTGGTGATCCTTCCATGTTGCAATCTGTTGAAGATGGTGATAAAATTGTGGGAGTGCTTTCTCCTAGAGATATGTCCCAACAAAATCCTGAGACTAGTTTAAAATCACCTAAAACGCCCACATTGAAAGCACAAAACAGTGAAGTTCATGAAGTTGTGGAGCAATTTCAACCTGGCGTATATATCACACTTGCTCAATTGCCTAACGGGGTGAGGGCATTTAAACGTGTGAGATTCAGGTAAATGTCATTTTTCATCTTTGGCTTGTACTTTTTCACATTTAAGTGGAGTAGTAAGCTGGCGAGAGCTTTATCAAAGCCTTTCATTTACACTGCTATAAGTCCATGCAGTCTGGCGTAATCATGTCATACTTTCTTGTTTTCAACAACAGCTGCTTTAATTGATTGTTTCATATGTTATGTTGATGCAGTAAGAAGCGATTCGCGGAGCAGCAAGTGGAAATATGGTGGAAGGAAAACAAAGAAAGGGTATATATGAGATACAATTACATGGGCATGGATGGCTCTCAAATGGAACAAAGTCTTGATGTCAATCCCAATGGCGCTGACCCAGGTGCAGATGCAGTTGCAACTGGGCACGGTAAAGGAAGTGATGCTACTGCAATCACTGAAAGACTTGGGTCAGGCAACAACAGATCAAGTACGAGTTTCATAGAGTAAGATAAAGCTCCATCTTCTGAGACCTTGTTGCAGTAACTGGTCAAATTTCTGATCAGTCTTTTATCACATAGTGATGACAAGAAACAATTCTATATGCAGCAAAGGTATCAAGAGCTTTTTGTGAGTGAAACACAACTTAGGTGAAATTCTTTCATTTATTCATTTTTTTTAAAAATTGAAGTAGTATTTATTTGTTTTAGTTGTTATACTTTCTGTTGTACAGTGTATCATATCTTACTCGATTGGATCATACAAACTTTTGTAGCAGACACCCAAAATTTTTTGTTCGTGTATTCAAATGTTAAAGAATATTCATTATGGTGCAAACTATGGTTAATTGGAATATTGTTGTAAATTCTTGATCCATTCTTTACATAGGAAGGCTAAGAGTAGGTTTGCTGCCATTTGGGCTCTGGAAGGTTCAAATAGCATTATGTGATTAGCGTGTCTAGTAATGTTAATGTTATGCCTTTAAAGTAAAACAACAAAATTTAGAAGTTCAAATATTTCTTTTACCAGTTGCGTCACCATTGATGCCAAATACCTCTGTATAAGAGGACCTTTCACTATTACCATCAAGCTGAACAAAAAAAACACTGATTTTGCTAAAACTTTTATGTAATCATGTAATAGGGAACGCAAGCATATTTGGAAGTTCTATTTAATCTTTATCACAAGAATAGAACAAGATCACAACAGGAAACCATGCATGGTGATAACTACTGCACCATTCTTGCACACTTGTAAGAAGCAGATGATAACTAATTATATAAGCTGATTTATTCTGCAGATGGTGCTGATATGAAGGATATGGCAGGCTCTGGCATTGCCGCCATGATTGACAGCATTAACATGGTGATCCCTTCCTCGAATGTAGTCGAGCGACTCATCGTTGTGGATGTCCCACCATCTCTGAACCAGCACCTTTATGTGTTCCCTGTCCATGTTTTCTTCTTTTCCTGTATACCTCCATGGCTTCGACCACTGTATATACAATATTATAAACTGATCAGCCTCAAACTGCACCATATACGTATATACAATACATCGTCAATGATAAGTTTAAAATGTTGGGAAAATTATTTACGGGACGTTCTGTTAAGTTGTTTTGAGCCTTTTTTATTACCAAAAATTATAAATCTGTAAAGATGACAATAAAAATAATTTTTGGCGCGAAACTTTTATGATACTTGCATCCAAATGCGGAGGTTGGAGTAATTGATGATGTAGTATGGCATGGCGAATTGAGTTTGGTTCTCCGGCGGGTAAATGGGGACGATCTTGCGGACGAGGAGCTGGCGGTGGTCCTCGGGGACATCCGGCAAGACGACGACGAGCAGCGGGTAGGCGCTCTTGACCTTACGCAGCCCCCTGGCCAATCCCACCACCCCATTCACGTAGTCCCTGTTTCCGGCTAACAATGTCACGTAGGCAGGCTTCGAGTAGCCGGTGTTGGGCGCCGCCGCCTTGTCGGAGCTGAAGATGGCGTGGATTGGCACCCTTGGAGCCATTCGATCGGAAACTTATAAATTCGATGGAAGTAAGTTAAATAAGAAGCTGGTTTTCCAATGAAGTGCGACTCTGCTGCTTACAAATTTCATTGAGGAGGAGGTCTTGGGAAGCGGAGTGAAGCAGCTGCACTTGTCTGGATAGATCACGGATGCCATGATAATGCAAGCCTAGGGCCACTCCATTCTAAGTGGTCGGAAAAACTCAGCTAGTAGCTTAACCTCATATTGAACAAGTCCGGCTGATTTTATACCTATATAATTTAGGTCGATTCCACTTTTGATAATTTAATAAGAAATAAGATTTTTCACTATTTTTGTCTTAAATTTTTTTATATAAATATAATTAAATTATAAAATATTATTATATGATATCAAATTAAATAAATTTATTTTATGCATATTTATGTTAAACTTTATGTATTGATTAAAAATTAAATTTTAGTATAAATTATATTTTAAAAAATACATTAATATATACGAATTAAGCTTAGTCAAACTTGATTCGATTTGAATGTTTTTAATTTGACTCGAGTTTAAAATCAAACAAACCGAACTTAAGCCGAGCAAACCTCGTCTCGACTTAGCCCGATAAGCACCCTTACAAAGATAGATGCAAATGCTTGGTAGGGTCAATTGAGAGCCGTCCAATGAATCGCCCTTGTCGTGGATCAGGCAGTCGGGATGGATCGATGGTTGTTGTTTTAGTCATTTTCTACACTGTGGAATTTAATAAAAAACGTCAAATAATTTGGGGTCTTTCTCGATGGCTGACGTCAACGCCCTTTCAAGTCTTTGGTTGTTAATTATGGCATAGATTAGTCACGGTTAAAATCTTAGAAACTTTTTTTCGTGAAATCTAACATTTTAAAGTAACATAAATCACATCTACTTTTCTTTCAAAACAGAGATGTTTTCTAAAATGATCTTAATTGTAACCTTTAAACCATTAAATTATCTCAAAAAATAATATCAAATATTTCAATAACAACAAAATTTTTAATCAATAATATTCTCTGATTATAAGATTTTTTCAAACAACCAAATTACAACCACACCCATAATAAAATATTCTTAAAATATAATTAGTTTTAGCTTAGATAAATAATTCAGACCTTTATGTCATCATTTACATTTATTTATTTATTTTTAAACATGGTAAACATTTATTGTTATTCTTCTTCAAAAGTATTTAATAATAATAATTTTGTCTCAATACTTTTTAAATAAACTAACCTATACAATATCCACGTGCATTGTGAGAAAATCTTTACTAGTATTCATTAATTTCTAGTGTCGAGAAGATCCAAACATACTTCTTGTATCTTTTTGTCGGTTGAATTAAAAAATTAATAAAAATAACTCTGAATCAGTTTAAAGTCAACTTCGAATCATCTCTATAACTTATTGAATCAAATCTTAATCCCAAAATTTTAAACTATGACTCGTTGCTCCTTGTTCAACTTGGACTAACTTCAGTTGCAAAAATCAGCCGATTCCATTCAGAATCGGCCGATTTAAATAGGATCGGAGGGTTTTTGATTAAAAAAACAGCTAACTCGATTTTCATGCGAATCGATCTATGAATCGGCCGATCAGCTGATTCTGGATGGTGGGGATAAATGGGGTGGGGGAGGAAGGGGCGGCGACAGTGAGCGACGAGCGGTGATGGCAGCAATTGGACGACTTGGGGGCTGGGTGGGGGGCAAGGGGGAGATGATCTGGAGGAGTGGAAAGCGGTGGCGGGGTAGGGTGGTGGTAGGGGGAGCAAGGTAGGGCCGGCCCGGGGGCACAGGGGGCAGGGGTGACAGGCCAGTGTAGGAAGGGGTTGGCGCTGCCAGGCGGGGCGGGGCGAGGGGCACAGGGGCAGGCCGAGGTTGGCAGGGGAGGCGGGGCAAGGTAGGGCGGCGGAGAGGGATGGGACCCAACTGGTGGGGGAGGCAGGGTGCAGCGGCAATGGGGGAAGGGCGACTGGTGTGGAAGAGAACATAGGAGAAATAAAAGAAATAGTCGTGACATTTTTGTAATTAAAACTTGACTCGAATCTGACTCGAATAAAAAATAATAACTAATTCTAAATAATTCAAAAAAATTAAAAAATACCATAAAAAATAATACATACCATAATATCAAAATAATATGTTCTATAACTAATAACCTATTAATTTTGACTAAATTAAAATTTTTGTATAAGACTAACTTGGACCAATTTAACTAAACTGATTCTTAACCGATTTAAACCGATTCAATCCGATGCAGTGACTCCCTCGAAAACCGATTTTGATTTTAATTTTTGCAACTATATGACTAACTTGTTTGCATATTTATTAATTAAAATACCCTTTCATCAAGAAATCAAAGATCTCCCCATTATTGTGTGACCATTGTTTATTCTCCTTTTTGCACAAAGATTTCGAGGCAGGGAAGTTATATGCGCCACATCTGAATTTGGACCGTTAGATGAAATGAATGGTTCGGATTAATTCATGAAACGTGATGAAAACCTACCATCGGACTTCCAGCCTTCTTCGACCATCGCCGTCGCCTGTCAATCTCCTGCCGCTGCCGCCGCCTGTCGATCTCCCGCCGCCGCCGCCGCCTGTCGATCTCCCGCCGCCGCCGCTGCCTGTCGATCTCCCACCGCCGCAATCGAAGACTTCTTCCCTCCCCATCCCGATTATTATCTTGGGGTGCCTCCTGGTGGCCGCCTCCGATCCTCGCTGCCCCCGCTGCCACCTCCGATCATTGCTGCCCCGCCGCCGCCTACCGGTCTCCCGCCACCGGAATCGACGACCCCCTCCCTCCCCAACCCGATTGTGATCTTGGGGCGCCTCCTGGTGGCCGCCTCCGACCCTCGCTGCACCGGCTGCCGCCTCCGACCCTCGCTGCCCCGCCACCTTCGACCATCGCTGCCCCGCCACCGTCTATCAGTCTCCCGCCACCGGAATCGACGACCCCCTCCCTCCCCAAGCAGATTGTCATCTTCGGTCTATTTCCATGACTCAGTAGCAATAGGATTTTTTTTAGGTAATACTAGCATGTTTCACTTATATCTCCATCTAGGTTTTCTAGCATGATTCAGCTCCTCCCGCACAGCAGCAGCAAAGAGGCTATTAGGGCCAGGGTCTAGGATAGAAGGATGGAGGTCCGTAACCTTGGCCATGGTGGCCTCTTAGCTCCTGTTGTGCGGGAGGAGCAAGAAGTGGTAGTCGTTGCACCAGCAGTAGGCTCATCCGGCACCTGCACATCAGCTTTTAGTTATGCTCCTAATATACTTTAAAGAAGAGAATCTGATTTTGAGTGGTACGTCTAACTGCTGTCATACAACACAAGTTGTATAATGATGTAATTGAGTCTCTAGATTAAGAGGAAAGGAATCACCTTTTCTTAGCAAATAGCATTTGTCGTAAGTTTATTGACAAATCGGTTAGTCTACAAAAAATAGCATCCAAGAGTTCTTTTTATTGGTCATAGCACAATTTTTTGTCTTGACTGCCTTCTTAAATACACTTGACTCCATTAGCAGTAGAATTTATTGAAGAAGTTTTTCAATATTTACTTGGTAATTTATCGGCACTAATTCCCTTGATCTTTTGGCAGGGATTTACAATGGAAGATACTACAGGTTTGGCAGTTGAGGGCAATGTTTTTGTGCATTAAGTTTATGCAACCGCCTTACCAGTCTCTCATCCTTATCTCTTTCGCCATCAACCACCTTACATATTTGTCTCTTTTTGCTGGGATTCTATCTTTTTCAAATAGCTTTGCTCCATATCTTGCAATTTATGACAGTTTTTTTTCTTTTATGAAAGTTCGCTGCCAAATTTTATTCTTCCTGCCTTATAATTTCTAAACATGGTTGGGACCTTCTGACATTGGTTGGTTGTTTCTGTTTATCATTCATAACCATCGGAAGACTCCATCGACCATATTATGCCAGAGTTGTATGATTGAACATGAGACGCATGTTATGATTATAATGGTCAGTTCAGATTGAGAACCTTGATAATGTTGGTTGAAAGTTTGGTAATATCCATCCGGTAACTGCCGAAATTGTTAATGCATTGGAGTTGGCTTCTAATTATGATGTGCTGGTTTCAAACCTTTTGATGAAGGTTGGCATTCATTATAGATATTGGTTCATGCAAAGCTAGTTTTGCTATCTCTTTGTGGACGTTTTTTATCATTCAAGCTCGTACATTCTAGGTTGTTTTTTACAATGTTGACTTTTTTCCCTTTCACCTTGTTGAAGGGATGCAGGTTAAATCAAAACTCTTGCCTCGATCAATTTTGATACTGAAAGGCTACAAATGATCCTCGAAAATGGCATTCCCATATTCAGCAACCAGGTAGCATAACTTTCCCTTCCTTGTTGGATATTGTGTATGAGGACTTTCATTTATCTACTAACTTCTTTCTAGTGTTTATATGAATTATTAGGTTCAATCAAGAGGTAACAATAATGTAATTTGAACGCCCTTTTTGTAATGGTGAAAATGCAATTTGTTCTTGATATAGACGAAATGAAATGGTGAAAACTTGATTGCTTTTTTCATTGCACATTGCACTCGTTATATCATGAGTTCTTATGAGTCTTTTTATTGTTTGGGCAGCTATGGAAAGATCTCATGAAAGTAATTGGTAATTGTGGTGACGAATATCGGCAGATATAGATTCATAAAATACTCATTTGATCTAAAGCGGCATGCGAATATTGTTCTGATCATGGAAATGTTGTTTATAATGGAAAGTCACGTTTCGTCATAGCCAATGAAGTATCATGGTTTTCTCTTTTTCAATTTTGGGACAATATTTTTCGATTACTTAAACAATCCCATTATACTCCGAATTTTGTTGTGAAACGGAGTCTTGAAACAAGCCTACCAGAGAATGCTATGTTCACACTACCAACAAAACTACACGCCAAAATTGCAGAAGAGGGTCAGAACATCTTTGAAAATGGAAATTCCAACTACCAACGTATCACATAAAGTTATGGTATACACTATATACGATCTAGAGCATGCAATTCAAAACTGCCAAATCCAGTTTAGCAAAAAGAAAGCAACTATAGCACCCATAACTCAAAGAGTTTGTATACATCAGTTGGAAGCAGCAAAAGTTTCACCATTCGCCTCTTTCCAGAAGTAAGTCTGCTTTCCTGTCTTTGAAACGGTTATCAATACAACCTCCGGATCCGCATTGCCTTTCACTGTCACTTTTTGCCGCTCCATATCCACATCAAATGATTCAACACCTATAAAAATAAACCCAATAGATGAAATGAATCCAAGAGATTCTTCATAGTGCAGTTTAAATGACTTCATTAACGGAATTATACCTGTGACCAAGAGCCCATGTATCACGTCTTCCTTCGCAAGCCATTTTCCGTAGACAAGTAGCAAATAAAGGTGAGTCCAGTATCAATTTTTTGATTGTCCTGCTAGAATGGAAATTTTCAAATAGATGTTCATCGTCAGAATCGTCAGTGTTTGGCTGTGCAGCCAAGAAGCTATGGCTTCATTTAAAGCTTTCAACGTATTGCCATATGGTTGCTGAAGATGCTGACAGCTCCCCCAATGGCAACCTTGAGTACATCAAGATAAGCGTATAATGAACAGTTAATTGTATTTAACTTACAAAGATGGTACATTGCAAGACCACACACATCATACCTCATACAAGACTTCTCCGCCAAAATTCGATCTAAGCAACTCCTCGGCATTTTCAATACATGTATCAATGAGACTCTTCATAAAGAACAAGAACAACTTAGCTTGCAGTACAAATATTAGCCAAAATAGCAAAGCTGAATCTTGATAAACTGAGCATGGGATTTGTTTTGGGTAAATGAAATACAAAACAAAGGAAGCCCAACATCATAATATCATAATTGATCAGATCTAAAATGACAAACCTCGCCAAGCCCACTATCCACCAGCAGCTCAAATCTTCGCACAGATGGGTCTTTCTTGCTTTCATTCATTAAATGTGCACCCTCTTCCTTTCCATCTTCATTATTTTTCTCTGCCAATTCACATCCTTTAGCATCTTCGGCTGTCTTTTCTAAATCCATATTCGCAGCAGATTCTGGCAATTCATTCTGAAATGTTAATGAGCAGAACAGACATATCTATAATGGCAAGATATTTAGCAGGTTCTAAGGCAACCAAAATATAAGAATCCACTAACTCGAATAGATACCTCAGCAGATGTCGATGGAACTGACAAATTAAGATGCACCGCATCTTCTGGGCTAAAATAGTGAGTGGAATTTGGATGAAGATGTTGTAACAATTCCCACCTGAAAACCATAAAACCCAAAATCACCCATCAGCAGTCGGGCGCATCGACGGAAGCGATGAGGAGCTTGGACACAACAAGCTTCTAGCTTTGCAGCTTGGGCGGAGAGACGGCAACGTCGAGAGGGCGGTGGCCGCCCGAATCGACGGCAGTGACGTCCGCATCGACAGCGAGCAGCATCAGGACGGCCTCGACGGCGCTGCCGGCGCAGTGCAGTGGAGGCTTGTGAAATTGGATGCAGCTGATATGGTTAGGATTTTGTCATACATATATTAATTGGGACAGTTCATATAATCGGACGGTCCAGATTAAAATGGGGCGCACATAACTTCTCTGCCGTTGGCTGATAC
>JAURVB010007767.1:0-21062 GCA_033002965.1 Piper betle
AAATGTCGAGTTTCAAGTCGAGTCAAGCCGAACCGAACGTTAAATGCTCACGAGCTAGCTCGCTAATTAGCAACCCTAAGTACAAGTTTATGTTTGGTGTGCCCTTCAAATACCTAAAGATCCTAACCACAGCTTGTTAATGAGGGATCCTTGGATCCTGCACAAATTGGCTCACAACACTCACAGCGAAAGTAATGTCAGGTGTAGTTACTGTGAGATAAATGAGCTTACTCACAATCCTTCTGCTTTTAAACTGATCTTTCAAGGTCTCACCCTCCTTAGGTTCAAGTTTGGTCGATGGTTCCACCGGGGTATCCACATTTTTCAGTTGTTGACATCCATTTTCGTTCAACAAATCAAGAACATACTTGCTTTGATTCAGCAAAATACCATGATTATTCCTTGACACCTGAATGCCGAGGAAGTACTGGAGTTTGCCAAGATGTTTAATGTGCAACTGTGATCGAAGCCACTACTTGGTAGTTTGTATGCCAGCAACATCATTACCTGATGATAATATCATCCACATAAACAACAAGTATAATATAGTCATGCATATTTTGTTTGCTGAACACAGAATAGTCTGAGATAGTCCTCTTAAACCACACTTGCAGCAATAAGCTGCTAAACTTATCGAACCAGGCCCTAGGTTACTGCTTCAAACCATATATAGACTCGTTTAGAATACAGAAACATAATCCGACTCTCCCTCAGCAATAAACCCAGGAGGTTGCTACATAAATACTTCTTCCTGTAAGTCACCATGCAAGATTGCATTCTTTACATCAAGCTGAAACAATTCCCAATCAAAGTGAGCAGCCAAGGAGATGAGAATTCGAGCTGAGTTGAGTTTAGCAACTGGGGAGAAGGTCTCATGAAAGTCGACATCTTCTATTTGGCTATAGCCCTTGGCAACTAGTTTTTCCTTAAATCTGTCCACTGCACCAAGTGAGTAAAATTTAATGGAATACAATCCACCTACGACCTACGGGATGTTTACCGGCAGGTAAAGTACCAACAGTGCAGGTCCTATTCTCCTTAAGTTCCTTCATTTCTTCTTGCATAGAACGCAGCTAAGGATGGTCCTTAAGAGCCTCATCCACTGATTTAGGGACTGTCAACACAACCAAGACTTGGTTGAAACGACAGTAGACGGAGATGGTAAAGAATCAGGTGTGGAGACATCAGGAGTTGGATCAGCAGCAACAGGAAATAATGGTCGAGATCTTCTTAGATATACAATGGGTGGATTAGCAAATTTAGAAGTGGACTCAGGCGAGGATGGACCAGGTGATAATGGAGATGGACAGGGAGAAGACAACTCTTCAGTGAGCATTAGTGGAAGGGGAGATGGACGAGTATATGGGCATGGAACAGATCCTGACTTAGGATAGAGGGGTTGAGACTCAAAGAAGGTGACATCAGCAGAGTGGAACACCCGACGAGTGGAAGGATTATAGCACCTATACCCTTTTGTTGACTAGGATACCCTAGGAAGATGCATCGTACTGATCTAAGGGAGAGTTTACTTTGAGCAGATCGAAAATTGTGAACAAAGCAAACACAACCGAAGATATGAGGAGGCAAGTCATGGAGAGATCGAGAAGGATAAAGGAAAAAAAAGGAATCTTATTGTCTAAGGTAGAACTAGGCATTTGATTAATGAGATAGTGGCTGTCATCAATGCCTCAGGCCAATATGATTTAGGTACATTCATAGAAGAGAGTAAACATCGAGTAGCTTCAAGTAAATGGCGATGGTTCTTCTCTCCTTCTCCATTCTGTTGAGGTGTATGGGGACATGAAGTCTCATGAATGATACCCGTGGCCTTGAGAAGTGAAGTAAACTGACTTGATTTACGCTCATACGCATTGTCTGAACGAAACACTTAAGGAGTGGTTGAGAATTGAGTCTGAATTTCATGAAAGGAGTTATCATTTCAGTACGATCATGAAACAAAAATAACCAAATCATTTTACTAAAATAATCAATGAAAATTACATAATACTTGAACCGTGAATGATTTGATACATCCGAAGGTCCCCAAATATCCGAATGAATAACATCAAAAAGCTTAGAAGATCTTGAAGACTGACTAATAGGAAAACTAGCCCTAGGGTGCTTAGATAACAGACATGACTCACAGTCTAAAGTAGACACGTGCTGCAAGGATGGAACCAGACACTTAAACTTGAATAAATTTGGGTGGCCTGAACGAGAGTGTCAATTATGAGGGGTGGATGACTCAACATTGACCACCACCTTATTACTAGAAGTTGTTGTAGCATCAAGGAAATAGAGACCATCTCTACTGCTGCCATGGCCAAGTTCCTGCGAGTGAGCCACATCCTTAAATAGACATATGGAGTGGTTAAACATTGCAATGCATCCCAAGGAGGTAACCAGTTTGTTAATATGATTTTTGGGAAAGGGAGGAACAAGTAGGACATCATCTAGTGATAACCTACTGGACAAATGAACTTTTCCTTGTCTCATAGCTAGTGTAGAGCATCCTGTTGGGAAATATACACTCCAGCGAAAACAAGCCAGAAAATATTTCCCCTACTCGATGAAATGAATAGGAGACACCCAAGATAAAAATAGATGGAAACTTTCCTCTCAATTTAGAGAAAAGAAAACCAACCTACTCGATCAACTTTGATTAAGAAATCTCTTACAATCAAGTATCGAAATAAAATTTGAGAAAACTCTCCTAACCTAAATCAGATCAATAACAAGATCTGAAAGATACAATTCTTGAGAAATTGAGAAAAATATCATACACCTCAAATGAAAAATGGATCAATCTCACACCCTGGATTACGACCCCACTTCAACTTGAGATGATGAAAAACTTCTCCAAACTCTCCCCTTGTGAGTGAAACCACTCCCCGTTATATGTGGAAAAACTCCACCCAATACATGTAGAAAATTCTACCAAAGTGTGAAAAACTTCACCCCAATAAAAGTAGAAACTCTACCCAAATGTGGAAAACTCCACCCAAAAGAGTAACGCTACTCCCAATTACAATCCACAGACAAAGGTAGAGAAAGAAAAGAAATTAACCAAAGAAATTAACCACTGTTAATCCCTCAAGTCTCTGTCTAGATCTGTAATCCCTCAAGTCTCCCTAAAGGAGAACACTTCATGGAACTTCCCCAAAGGGAAAAGCACACCGAACACATACCTCTAATCACATATTTATAGACTAGAGATATGAATACCACTTGGAAGTGAAGAGCCAACTCCAAACACTACTTCTTGAGCATTGGAATCTTCACTAATGAGTCTCTTCACGTATTCCACAAACTCTCATCGAATTCGTCGTACCTCTTGGTTTATCGTCATGTCTTCACGACTTTCAATGTGACTAAACGCTTTCTCATGGGAGGGAATATCTCAACACATCCATCATCCAAAATAATCTTTCTTGGTGGCGAGAAAACAATAAAAGTAGAGAAACAATGGGGATTACCAGTAATACGATCTGAGGCTCTATAATTGGTAAGCCATTTCATGTTTGGATCAGTTACACGAGTGGAAAGGCATGCCTTAGATGTAGACGGCAGGGAGGAATCACCATGGGCAAGTTTCAGCAGGTTCTCAAAGTCCTCGTGAGAGAGGGTAATCATATGGCTCGTAGATTGAACAGGAGTATTGTCCAGGGTAGAGTTAAGGCTAGGTTTTTGTGAAGTGGAGGAAGAAGAGGAAGCCTTCTTCGCTCACTCAGGTTTGCCACGCTTGCTCCAACATTTCTCCTCTACATGTCCTGGAGCATTACAATACTCACAGAAACCACCACCTCTCCTGCACCCCTTTCCTCTTCCTCGAGTCCAGTTGAAGGCATGACTGATGCATTCCTATAGAGAAAACGGTATCAATTGATACCTTTCCTGGGTTTTGCTCAATCTCTAATTGAGAGAAAAATAACTAGATCAAAGCTATAATTGAAATAAACTTTATTTGCTGAAAGTTTCAATCTATCTAATGCCTTCTACAAGACTAAATATTTATAATAGAGCTTTCTACTACTACTAGAAAACAAATAACTAATAAAGTCTTATAAAAAATATGCCTAATTCATAACTTATAACAAAAATAGGAAAGAACCAATAAAAAAATATCTAATAAGACTCTAACTAAGACTCAACTACTAATATTCATGATAGGAAAGAACTAAATTAGGAAAGTTTATTGTGTTGAGAAAAATTCCCAAAGTTGGAGATCAACAACAGTGAACACAAGATATGAGAAAATAATGCCTGAAAAATAAGATAAAATAAAACTAAAAAGAATATAGATTTAACGTGGAAAACCCTCTTTTTCTCGAGAGTCAAAAACCACGGGACAATAACGAACAATTCACTACTTTAATCAAAGATTACAACCATTAAACATGTAGAGATGTACAAGAAGATTACTTACCGAATTTATACTATAGAGATTACAAGTTTTCTCTCTCTCAATACTCAGTATAAGATTAAACTAGTGAATAATATTGATCCATCTTCTTATCTCTATATTCTTTTCTATTTCTCTTTTTTTCTCACATCTTGTCTTGTTTTAGAATGGGGCAAATAAGGCCATATTTATAAAGATGTTTTGAGGCCTTTCATCTTCCATGGAAGATCAAACAAACACCTTTGTTTGGTATCCCGAGATTCCTTAAGTATTTCGAGTGTGACAATGGGCTACATATCATTAATATTCATAAAAACAAATATTAACAATCTCCCACTTGGAGTTCGATTGGAACACACTAGTCGTGATTATTCCTCCACTTGTTCATTGCATAAGTCCTTCACCTACATGTTAGTGCAAGTTCACCAAAGTTGAGCTAGTTGAGCAAAAGCTCAACTTTTGTCCCTCCACCAGTCTAGTCAACATGTCCACCAGATTCTGTTTACCATCTATCTTCTCCAACTTCAATTTACCTTCTTCTAACAAAGATATGATAAAATGATACCTTAACCAAATCTGCTTGGTCCTAGAATGAAATGCTGAGTTCTTGGCTCAATGGATTGCATTTTGGCTATCACTGAACAACCTGCAATTAACCCCTTTAAAACTTAACTCATTCATTAAAGTTTTAATCCAAATATACTTCTTGCTAGCTTTCATAGCAGCCACATATTCAGCCTCAATTGAAGATAGAGCAACTATGTTTGACAATTTGGAAACCCAGCTCACCCTTGTTCCACCAACTGGAAAGATGTATCCAGTTGTACTCCTGTCATTGTCTCTATTTCCTGTATGGTCTGAGTCCACATCATCAATATTATCACCCCCAAAACACAAACAGTAATTAGAAGCTCTTTTCAAATAACTGAAAATCCATTTCACTGCCTTCTAGTGTTCTTTTCCTGGGTTCTTCATGAATCTGCTCACTACTCCTATTGCATGTGCAATATCTGGCTTTGTACTCACCATAGCATACATAAGATTTCCAATAGCTGAAGCATAAGACATCGTTTTCATGTGAGCTTTATCCTCATCACTCTTAGCATCTTTTTCTTTTGACAATTGGAAATTACTACCCAATGTAGTAGTCACTGGCTTAGATTCATTCATGTTGAATCTCTCAAGAACTTTCTTCACATGCCCTTCTTTTGAGATAACCACAACTTCTTGCTCTCCTTGTTTCGGGTAATTTGTAGCCCAAGGAGTTGTTTTGCTTCACCCAAGTCCTTCATGGAAAAACTCATGGCTAACCTCATCTTGAGATTAACAATTTTCTCCGTACAAGTCCCTACAACAAGCATGTCATCTATATACAAAGTTAAAATAATATAATTGCCATCATTAAACTTTTTTGATATACACAGTGGGTCCGAATTGCTCCTAACAAATCCATTATCTAACATAAACTTGTCAAATTTTAAGTACCACTGTCTTGGTACTTGTTTGAGTCCATATAGACTCCTCTTCAATTTGCACACCATATTTTCTTTACCTTTGACTTCAAATCCTTTTGGTTATTCCATATAGATCTCCTTTTCCAAATCACCATGAAGGAAAGCTGTATTTACATCAAGCTATTCTAAATACAACCCCTTTATAGCCACAACACTTAAAATAATTCTAATAGAAGTCATTTTTACAACAGGTGCAAATATATCATGAGAATCAATTTCTTGTCTTTGACCAAAACCATTCACCACAAGTTTTGCCTTATACCTTTGTAAACCACCCGTTTCATACTTGACCCAATAGATCCACTTATTTTGTAGAACCTTCCTTTTTGGTGGTGACTTCACCAACTCCCATATGATTTTTCTCCAATGATGACATGTTATCCTTCATGGCCAACTCCCACTTAAGATGAGCTTTGTCACTCATGGCTTCATCATAGGACTCTGGTTCTCCTGCATCAGTATACAAAACATGTTGTACAATTAAATTTAATTTATGAGTAGGCTTTCTAACACTTGTGCTCCTCCTTGGTTCGGGAGCAACAACTATTTCTTGCGGTGACTCTGAGTCATCAATTTCAACTTGTCCATCAGAATATTAAGAATCTGATTCATCACCATTTGGTTGATTAGCCTGTGACTCACCTTCTTGTTCAGTCTTCTTAGAAGATAATTGTTACTCATCACTCAGAAGAAATTCTTGATTTTCAGCACTTGGTATCTCTTCATCTGCCTCATCAAGCTCCATATACCCCTTTTCTTTGGACTCCTCACTCTTTTCATTTCTCCTGTCTTTGTACATGTACTCTTCATTGAATAAAACAACCCGACTTCGACATCTTGTTGTTCTCGAAATCCCACATCCGATTATTCACGCAATCTATACTATTGAAATTATAAGATTTCTCTCTCTCTCAATACTCTTTATAAGATTAAACTAGTGAATAATATTGATCCCTCTTCTTATCTCTATATTCCTTTTCTATTTCTCTCTTTTCTCTCACATCCAGTCTTGTTTTAAAATGAGGAAAATGAGGCCATATTTATAGAGATGTTTTGAGGCCCTTCATCTTCCATAGAAGAATAAACAGATACCTTTGTTCGGTATCCCGAGATTCCTTTAGTATTCCTTCGGTATTCCGAGATTCCTTTAGTATTCCGAGTGTGACAATGAGCTACATATCATTAATATTCATAATAACAAATATTTACAAATTGGTCCTCTTCTTTCTCTGGTAGAATTTGGATATCTTTGGATGTACAACCTTGTGGAGGAACTCTTCCTCCACTTCTTCTTTATTGGTCTGATTGTGAAAAGGAGTAGTCTGGAAGTGAGGAGTAGTACTAATGCTGATGTCATCAATCCCCCTTCTGAAAATGAGCCACAAGTGAGGGCCAAAAGAATCTATTTCTAAGCAAAGCAAGTGTCTTATCATGCCCACAATTATGCTCCTCGTTAACGAGGAGATGACGCATAGAACTCTCATGAATGTACAAGCAACTACCCAAGAACAAAAACCCATTGTTGAGAGAATAAGAAGACTCATCACCATGAGCTAACTTCTCCATAATTGGGTTGAAAAATGTATCAGCTGGAAGCAATTTTTTAATCAAATTGAACCCAAGCACATCGACTTGAGTGGAACAGACTAGGGCATGCTTCCTACTCAAAGCATCGGCAGCCTTGTTTGGATGTTCGGACTTGTGTTGTAATGAGAAAAGAAACTCTTGGAGCTGATTAATCCATTTAGCATGGCGCTACCCATGCAAATAGTTCAAGGTCTCATGATCCGAATGGAGTACAATAGCCTTAGGAAGCAAATAATGTCGTCAATATTGAAGAGACTTAACCGCAACTAATAAATCGATATCATATATGCTGTAATTTAGTTGGGAACCCATGAAGTTTTCACAGTAGAAGGCAATGGGATGCTTGGATTGACTAAGGACAGCTCCTAAACCTAACGTGGAGAAGTTTAACAAAGTCCAGTAATGCAAGGCATGGCGCTTCAGTAAGACGCTTCTTGATGAGGTCAAAAGCATCACTCGTTAATGGAGTCCAAACAAAGTCCGTATTCTTCATTAAGTTCGTGATAGGCCCAATGATTGAGCTGAAATTCCTTATAAAACGCCTATAGAAATTTGCTAACCCATGAAAAGAACGAACTTGTGAGATAGAAGTAGGAGTTGGCCAATCTTGAATAGCCTTACTTTTACTTTCATCTGGCATCAATCCATTTCCTAGACTTCACATCCTAGAAAGATGACTTTAGGCACAAAGAAAAATTATTTCTTAGTATTGGCATACAACTTGGCTTGGCGTAGTATATCAAAGACATCCCTTAAATGTTGAATATGGGATTCCTCATCACAACTATAAACAAGAGTGTCGTCAAAATAGACAACAACAAACTTGCCAAGAAAAGGACGGAAAGTCTTATTCATAACACGCATGAAAGTACTAAGGGCGTTAGAGAGACCAAAATGCATGAAAGTACTAGGGGCATTAGAGTGTCTTGAAAGAAGTTTCCCACTCATTGTCCAACTTAATTCGAATTTGATGATAGTCTCTCATTAAATCGATCTTCGTAAATATAGTAAACCCACTTAAGTTATCAAGTATATCATCCAAGCGAGGCATAGGAAAACTATAACGTATGGTGATTTTGTTGACAGCATGACTATAAACACGCATATGCCATGAACCATCCTTCTTAGGTATGAGCAATGCCAGAACAGCAAAAGGACTCGTACTCTCATGCACATAACCACGATCAAGGAACTTTTCAACTTGTCTACAAAGCTCTGCATGTTGATCCGGGGTCATTCGATAATGAGGCCGATTGAGAATGGTGGCATCTGGACATAGATCAATAGTGTTGAATATTGTGCACAAGGAGGAAGACCGGGAGGATGGTCATCAACTTACACATCAGCATATTCTTCCAAAATGCGACTACCAGAAACTGGCAAAGAAGGAAGGGATGAAGTCTCAAGCCAACCAGAAGCAACTAGGGCAAAACAAAAACCCTCACTGTCAGCCTATTCTTCAAACCTCATCAAGAGGAAGACACACAAAAGCCATACTCTTCGGGTTAACTGATCTTTGAGGAATGAAATTAATTGGGTGCTTGTTGAATACCAACGAATAGGTATTAGTATAACCATTCCACTTGACACGACGATCAAATTGCCAAGGCTGACCAAGTAAAATATGGCAAGCCTCCATAGGAACAATATCACAATGTACTTTGTCATGAAAACTACCCATGACAAAGGAAGCAAGACACCGATGAGTAACCTTAATAGTTTGAGCATTTTTGAGCCAAGCAAGACGGTAGGGCTAAGGGTGAGGCTCGGTTGGAAACTTCAATTTAGCAACCACATTCTCAGCAATGATATTCTCACTCGCAGCTGGATCAATTGTCAACTTGGCAGGAAGACCATTGATGTGGCAAGTAGTACCAAAAATACTATGGTGTCGCCAATCTTCTTCTGATGCTTTAGGAGTAAGATAAACAGGTCTAGTCACAAAGCAATACTCCGGGGAATATCCTGGAAAATCCTCACGTTCAATGTCATGGCTAACATCATCCACAGAACAAGTGGATCTTCAGAAACATCAGTTTCTAAAACTTGATCATCACCAGATGTGAGCAATTGAAGATGCACAGGACATTGAGATGCTAGATGACCTGGCTTATGGCAATTTTAGCAAAGAACAGCACCACGGCCATCAGTGGTTTGACGACGACCACGCGAGCAAGTCCCTGCAGCTGGAGGCCAAGAGGGCTGAGAAAAACTGGACGGATCCTGAAAATGGAAGTAGTGGCCAAGCTCCATAAAGAACAGGAGGACGTCGGATAGCCTGCTGAACCTCAAAGTAGGCAGCTTTGGGTACACTTCAGACACATTCTGAAAATAGAAGCCATTGAGTTTTGTTGGGCCCTTTAGGCCCCCACCCAAGCTTTGAAATCACTGTTGGACCCTTCGGGCCCCTAAAAGGGACTTTAAACAACCAAAGGAAACTCGCAATAGGTGTCACGAGTCTCTCTTAGTCCAAAAATTAACTTAAAGAATAAGGCTTTCCCATTAGCCTATATACAAGTCATCAACAACCTCTACGACCGATGTGGGACAAACCCAACAAGTTTTTCTTGTAAATCGATACGAAGACCCAGCATATAGCTAGCCACTAACTTGTCATCATCTTTCCCAGCTTGGTTGCTTGAGACCAAGTTGTAAAAATCCTTAATATACTCTTGAAAACTTCTTTTTCCTTGACGAATATTGCACAAGCGAGCAAAGAGTTGTTGTTTGTACTTGTAAGGAAGAAATTGCTTCTTCAATTCAGCTCTAAAATCACCCCAAGCAGTGATTTGTAGTTCACCAATTTTCTCCCTTTGAGCACACAAAGCTCTCCACCACGCATTGGCTGTGTCACAAAGGCGAAAACGGTGACATCAACCTTAAACATGATCAGGGACACTGGAGCTGTGCATAACATGTTCCGCAGTGGTGATCCAATCCAAGACATAAGTACCATGGAACTCAAGAAGATCAAAGTTCAAACAACTCTGCCAAAGCATGGATTTGGGATCAAGACCATTTCGAATAGGGAGCAGGCACATGCTGATTGCATGGATCAAAAACTGGATTATAAGGAGGAATTGGCATCGGATTCTGAGCATACACGGGAGGGGCACCATAACCAAATTGTGCCCGAGGTCCACCTGAATGAGGAATGGGAGGTGGAACTGTTGGTGCAGGGACGTGAGAGGCATCCACTGGCTAATACTGAGGGTGCAGTACTGAAGAACTAGGATTGGTAGAAGGAGCAGCATCAGACGAAGGCCACTTTTGACAAACAAGATTGTTGAGAATATCCAATCGTTCAGTTGGTGCAGAAAATCACATCTCCAAGGTATCTTGCCTCGTGTTAAGAGCTGGCTGATTTTGAATAATTGTATCCAATTGTTGTTGGATTGAAGGGCACTGTCTGGAAGAATCAGAACTTGTAGCCATGAAGCCAAGAGGATGGACAAGTGGTGGACTGTTGTGTTGTATTGATCAATAGCAATGGACAAGGCTTTTCCTGATGCCGGCTACTGCAACGAAGAAAAGATGGTGGCAGGGTGCAGTCTATGGCAGCGGCAACAAGGAATTGGTGGCAGGAGCAGTAGCAAGGGATGGCTACAACAAAGGCAATTTGAGGAACCAGGAGATGGTGGCGGCGACGACAAGAGGTTGGTGGTACTGAATAAGAACAGCAGACAGACGACTATCTGCCAGGGCTGGTGGCGGCGTGGATGGCAGGAAACACCAAAGGCTCTGAATAACACTTGACACAATGATCAAATTGTCATCATGTTGACGCATGGAAGTATTGAGAGGAGTGTTGTTTGGCTCTTCATTGTGATCAGACCCCATAGGGATACGAGAGAGTCTTGAGAAGGTAACACTCAAGAAAGGAAGCTCTGCAGTAGTAAGGAATTGATGCTTTGATGAAGCATAGGCAGGGTCAAGACCAGCAAGGAAGGACACCACCTTAAGTTCTCGCTGACACTGCCAATTACGTCAGGTATACAAACCAAGCTTGTTGCTTAACACGAAAGACCTCCTCACACAGTTCATAAATCCTATTGACATTCTCGTCAGAAGCAAAGGAATCATCCACCGAAGTGTAGACAGCATAAGCTGATTTGAGCAACACCAAATCAGCAGACATGTGGGGCTCCATACTATTCCAGAGCCATCCACATACCTGAGCATCATCCTTAACCAACTTTGCACCTGGCTGTTTAGGAGGCTTTTCTTCAATATAATGATGCTTGCCTCTAGAGATCAGAAATGTGGTAATGGAGGCTGACCATTGAATGAAGTTAGCACTTCCATTCAACTTATTAGTGGTGATAGAAGAACCACCAATCAGATCAGCTAGGGTAGGGGCAAGATCTAACACAGCAAACATCCCATGTAAGGTAGATTCAGGCGAGGTTTTGGCTCCAGCCATCTCGAAGAGTAGTTTCTCACAGAGGAATAGGTACTCTCGCAAGAGAATAATCACTGGACACCAAGAGCTGACCTTTTCTGATACCATGTGAAAATACTAGAATAGTTTTATGGTGTTCTCAACGTGAGTGACACCTTTGTCCTTTTTCTATATTTATAAAAGAGTATTTATAGATAGTTTGCTCACAAAATCACTGGCTTCCAACAAATAAACAGATTACATGACAAACACCCTTTCTCTAACAAACTAATAAACTGATTAACAAACAACCGTAATCTTCTACAGTAAACCTGACGTAAACACAATTTATTTGTTATTTACCATTAATTCACAATGCCTTCTTTCTGTTTTAAGTCTTCCGAATTGCTTGTAGATCACCATTTACATATCCACCCTCAATGTCTATTCCAAATTTATGTGAGAGTTTGTGGAAACTTTTGACTGAAATTCGTGATGATTTTTTCTTTTTTTTCCTTGGAAGCTAGAAAAGAGCGATGGATGGAAATATTATTGAAGTTATGTTCCTGATAATCATTGGAGTTCATATCTTTGTGGTGTTCTCAACGTGAGTGACACCTTTGTCCTTTTCTATATTTATAAAAGAGTATTTACGGATAATTTACATATAGTTTGTTCACGAAATCACATCTTACACTCTTTCTCTAACAAATTAATAAGGAGAATAACAAACAGCTGTAACAAAAAAAATCACAACGAAATCTTCTACAGTATACTTGACTTAAACACAATTTATTTGTTATTTACCATTAATCCACCATGACTTATTTCTGTTTGAAGCTCACAGAACTGCTTGTAGATCACCTTTTACATTTCCACCCTCAATGCCTATTGTCCCAAATTTCAGTGAGAGTTTGTGGGAACTTTTGACTAAAATACGTGATGATTTTTTTTTTTTTTTGAAAGCTAAAAATGAGAGATGGATGGAAATATTAATAAAGTAATGTTCCTGATAATCATGGGAGAGCATATCTTCTAGTTATCGTTGGATTGGTCACAGGGGAGATGTATGCATGCTAATTCTTTTATTGTCAATGTGCAACTGGTTTAAATTACGAAAATAAAATTCTTATACTCGTTTAGATAAAGTTCATACCTCTTTCTTATAGGTTAAGAAACCCCAAAGGGTCCTATCACTGGGTATAGGCATTGCTTTATCCATTTGCTGTATCTTGTGTTAATATTTGTAATTATAAACATTAATGATATGTAGCCCATTGTCACACTCGGAATACTAAAAGAATCTCGGGATACCAAATAGAGGTGACTGTTTGTTATTCCATAGAAGATGAAAGACCTCAAAATATCTCTATAAATATGGACTCATTTGCCTCATTCTAAAACAATACAGAATGTGAGATAAAAAGAGAGAAATAGAAAAATAATATAGAGATAAGAAGATGGATCAATATTATTCACTAGTTTAATCTTATACGAGTATTGAGAAAGAGAAATTTTGTAATCTCAATAGTATAGGTTAGGTGAGTAATCTTCTTGTACATCTCTATATGTTTGATTGCTGTAATCTTTGGTTGAAGTAGTGAATTGTTCGTTGTTGTCCAATGGTTTTTGACTTTCGAGAAAAGGAGGGTTTTTCACGTTAAATCTCTGTTTTTTTGGTTTTGTTTTATCTTATTTTTCGGGCATTATTTTCCCATATCTTGTGTTCACTATTGTTGATCTCCAATTTTGGAGATTTTTCTCAACAATTGGTGCCGTCTGTGAGAATTTTAGGTCTCATTCAATCGGATCTTGATTTGAGTGGGAGTCATGACAGAAACTTCCAAGACTGGGAAGATTGAAAAGTTTGATGGAATAAATTATCAATGGTGGCGGATACATATTGAGGATTATCTATATGAGAAACAACTACATCGACCGCTTGTAGGTACCAAGCCAGAAGAGTGGGCCTTGTTGGATAGGCGGGCCTTAGCTATCATTCGTTTGTGTTTAACAAAGTCGGTGGCGTTTAATGTCTCCAAACAGTTGATAATGCATTAGGTAGTGTTTTTGAGGAAGCTTGTCTATTTAAGGTTGCCCGAAGGTAAATCTATTGCTAATCATTTGAATGATTTCAATAAAACTTGGGCACAACTTGAATTTATGGAGATGACCTTTAATGAATATAAGTAATACATCAAAAGAACAACAAGTATGATGAAGTGCTTAGTGTAATCTTGAATGAGAAGATGGTGAAGAGGAGCATGGTAGATAGCACACCATCCATCTCGGGCACAGCTTTGTCGGTGGACAAAAGAAAGGGCAAAGAAAGAGGAAGAGGTCAAAGTAGAGGTCCTAAGAACTGAGGGCACTCTAAATCTAAAGGAAAATTCAAGAGTAAGCTTACTATTTGGATTTGTGAGGACATGTAAAGAAGGATTGTCCTGAACGAGTCAAGAATGTAGCTAATGTTGTCGATGGTCATGAGGAGATTTTTTGTTTATCTACTCATGATGATTACAAAAAAGATACCTGGTATATTGATTTAGAAGCTTCGTTTCATTGTACTTCTCACAAAAAATGGTTTTGTAATTTTGTCAATAGTGAGTTTGGATATATAACAATTGACAATGGCTAGAAGTGCAAAATTGAAGGTAAGGGAGTAATTCATTTGAAGATGCATGATGAAGGTAAACTTATTCTCAAGGAGGTCAGGTATATACTTGAATTGAAGAAGAGTCTTATATCTTTTAACAAGTTGGACCAAGAGGGCTATAGGATCACATTCGAAAACAATCAGTGGAAGATCAGCAAGGGAGCATTCGTGGTGATCAAGGGGAAGGCGGTCGGCACACTTTACCCAATGTCTAGCAAGGTAGATCCATTTGTTTCTTTGGCTGCTGAGAAGAATGACATATCAACGTTATGACATAGAAGGCTTGGTCACGTGAGCGAGAGTGGGATGAGGATCTTACATTCCAAGAAGGTTTTGACAGGTTTAATTGATTCTAACTTCGGTTTTTGTGAAGACTATGTTTTAGGTAAACAAAAATGGGTCAGCTTCATGGAGGATGAGCGAGAGATGAAATCGAAGATGTTGGAGTTGGTTCATATGGATGTTTGGGGGCTAGCCCATGCTAAATCTTTTGGAGGTAATTTCTATTTTGTTACCTTCATTGATGATTTTAGTAGGAAGACATGGATCTACAATATTAAGAAAAATCAAAAGTCATTAGCATTTTCAAAATATGAAAATCCCAAGTCGAGAATGAAATAGGTTTGAAATTGAAATGTCTTCTATCGGATAACGGTGGAGAATATTGAAATAAGGAGTTTGACTCCTATTGTGAAAAGCGGGGAATTAGAAGGATTAAGACAGTGCCAATGACACCACAACATAATGAGGTGGCGGAGAGAATGAATAGGACCATCCTAGAGCGAACGAGAAGCATGAGAGTTCATGGTAGACTCCCTTTGCATTGGAGTGCCACTATGGATACAACTGTCTATCTAATCAACCGAAATCTATCAAGTATCTTAGACGGAAAAATACTGGAAGAGGTATGGAGTGGAAGGAAAGTTGATTTCTCTTTTCTTAAGGTCTTTGGTTGTATTGCATATGCACATCTTGATAGGGAATCAAGAAAGAAGCTTGATTCAAAATCCTTGAAGTGTGTATTTCTTGGATATGGGGGTGATAAGTATGATTATGGGATGTGGGATTTTGAGAACAACAAGGTGTTTGGATGTCGGGATGTTGTATTTAATGAAGAGTGCATGTATAAAGGCAGGAAAGAAAGAAAAGCATGAGAAGTCCAAAGAAAAAGAGTATATGGAACTTGATGAGACAGATGAAGAGATACCAAGTGTTGAAAATTAAGGATTTGTTCCAAGTGACGAGGAACAATTATCTTCTAAGAAGACCAAACAAGAAGGTGGTGTATAAAGGTATAGGGCAAGACTTGTAGTGAAAGTTTTTGGTCAAAGAGAAGAAATTGATTTTCATGATATATTTGTACTAAGATAGTGGTATTTGAAATTTGACAAATTTATGTTAGATAATGGATTTGCTAGGAGTAATTTGGACCACTGTACATATCTACAAAAGTTTAATGATTGCAAAATGAATCTGGTGGACATGTTGACCAAACCAGTGGAGGTCAAGCTGAATAACTAATTCATTTTTACATAAATTGAGTGAATTAATAGTGTCTTGAATGCTTTAGGATTAGGGGTGTAAAAGAGCCGAGCCGAACTGAGTAGGGATCTTTTTGAATTCGACATAATTTTTGGAAAGCATGTTTGAGTGCTCGATGAGCATTTGATTTATTATGGATCGAGCAGCTCGTCCAAAATTCATAGTGTTTGGGTTTGGCTCTTGTTTGGCTCGCTATGTTTTCGAGTTGAGCGAATGTTTGTGCTCAGCTCATGCTCCTTCTCGGATCTATGTCAAAGAATAATTGGGCTTCTTAGTTATTTTTATATTATTTATATGTTTGAACTCAAAGCTGTAACTTACAATTCAATTGCATCATATTAAAAATCCTTCTTTAAGATAAATTTATAGCTTGGGAGAACTGTTTTTCTTTTCTAACTCAACTACCATAAAATAATAGCCATTTCAAGAGTGACATAGTAATAGTAACATAACAATTGGGAAGACAATCAAATTGTTTGTAACTTAAGATAAGAACAAGTAATACTACTATCAAATTAGCTAAATAGTGAGTATTTATCACAACTTATAGGCACATAGTTGCTCAGGGTATAAAATAATTAACGTATATAGGATCAAAATTTTCTTTCCAACACTATATAAGTTTAATGTGACCTCAATGGTATTGACGAGCCGAGTCGAGCAGAGTATTTTTTTGAGTTCGAACACATCGAACTCGAGTTTTGAGCCAAGCCAAACCGAACACTCATTTGTTCTATCTCTGTTCATCATTGTTCAACGAGTTATCTAGTTTGAACCGAGTATTTTTTAAGCACAAAATTAACTAGCACGAGTTCAAGCCGAATCGAGCCGAACGTAAAATACTTGCAAGCCAACTTGGCTTGTTTACACCCCTATTTTTTAGGACTGTGCACTAACATTGATAGATCTTCACTTGTATTTCCCGGTAGCATTATTTTTGTGTGTGCTTTACGTCAGCATAGTTTTGTCATCATCTTTCTTTTTTAATAATATTGTGATATATTTCTCAACGCTGTTCTCTGTTCACTGATTTTCAGCCTGGGAATATTAATGGCAATGGCCAGGGATGGCTTCCGTCATTTTTCTCTGATGTGAACAAATCGAAGTCAAGTTCCAGTCAAGAGCACAGTGGTGATTGGAATATGTGCTGCATGACTGCATCCTTAGCCTTTTGTATGGACGTTTACCCAGTTTGCTGGCATGGTAATGTGCGTTTGGATTTGTTGTCTTGGCGCATCTACATTGTTGAATTCTTAATCAAATGCTTATTTGTTTGGGATTTCATTCACTATTGTCGCAATTTCTCTGTATAGGCGGCTTATTCCTTGTGTATGGATTGATTGTACTTTCTTGTATTGAGCAAGATGATGGTCGGCATAGCTTCGGACATGGAGGGGGTAAGTTGATAGAGTTACTAATTATTTAGTGTGTATTAGCAATGTATTTATTTACAGGAATGAATTTATGTATTACTTAGTTTTTGAAAATGATTCTACTTTGCAGGTTTCGCTTGCCATTTGGTTCCACTCCTTCCAATTTCTTGCATCCTCATCAATGTCTATCTATTCATAAATCTCGGGTTGGTAACCTAAGAGTTGTACCACAATAATAATTTGTTCTTTAAAGCAATGTATCTATTGATAAATCCAGGGATTGAGCTGCAATAGACAATGCCCGTAAATAGACTGTGACACTGATAGTGAGGCAACTACTTTAAATTTTATGCTTCTATCACTTACAATGCTAGTAGAACAAGTAAGCAGCCATACATTTTTAACACTTGCTACATCGTTTTTGAGCTCGTGAATAGTATCACAAATGGGTTGGGTTGGTCCGGGTTTCGGAGAACCCGAACCCGGCCCAATTGTAAATACCCAAGCCCGAACACGAATCAATAATTTTTTAACTTATACCAGAATCTGACCCAATTCCGATTTAATAAACCCAAAACAGAACTGAACTAAAATTGAAAATAAATATATTCCATGTATTTATATAAAAATTCAAATAGAAAATATATTATGATAATTATAGTTATTTATAATTAAAATACAATATATTTTAAAAGATATTTTTATGTAATTCAATATTGTAGAAAGAAAACTAAAATTAATAATAAAAATTAAATATTTTTTGACTTTGGGTCCTTATATTGTCGGGTTCATTAAAAATCAAACCCTGATCGGATATGAATTAGGTACTAATAAACAAAATCCTATATCTGGACCTAATAAGATTATATCCAAACTCGATATTTTTGGGTGAGGTCAGGTCGGGTACCTTGTTTACCTGGACCCAATTTGCGAACATGTAGTGCAGTCCAATCTTCACAATGCATGACAAACTTGAGAACTACAAAGAATATTTATGCAAATTTTTTATGATGATTACGATGTAGTAGATCTTGCAGTGTAATCCAATTATTATAACACACAAAGAGACTAATTAATTATATACATAAAAAAACTAGTTTTATTTGTTACTAATTATTGAAGTTGAATAACATCATCAAAGTAGTTAGCTGAGAGATATTGTTCAACACTGAACTGAATTTACCCTTGTAGCCAAAGAGAAACCACCCAAGAAGAAATGCAAAATATAACATCAAACCAGGTAACATAAGCCACTGAATTTTGCTCGTACCCACACCAGTAGCAACGCCTACAACAAAGTATTATACATATGTTCAATTACATACAAATAATACTACCGATCGACGGAAGAGACTACAACAATGGTCCTTCTCAACTTTGTCAGATCAAGGCTAATGACGAGAAGAAGAAGAAAAACAAGAAGAAACTAACTGAAAAAACTGGTTGCAGGCTGTTTTGATATGTAACTTGGAAATAATCTTGCCATAGCATCCTGTTATTTATGGCATTTCATTCAACAACTATTCGAGCTCACAGCTCCGGAGATAGAAATAGTAAAAAGAAACAAATCAATACATATATCTAATAAAAGCAACAACCATGCACCCAAGAAACCCATAACAAGAAGCACTATCTTGATCAAACTTCAGAGGTTGATCCTATGTCTTGGTACACGGTCTGCAGCCTAGGACAACCTCCAATTGTCCTGTGCATGACGTTGGGCATTCCATTGAGGAGAGATCTCAGTTCTGACAACTTCTTATGGTTAGTCCTTTTATTGACTGGGGTAGCCCGCGGTCGGGAAAGGATTCAAGTTGAGGACATCCTTCAATGTCCAGAAATTGAAGGGAGTTGAGCTGGTCCATATAAGTGGGAAAGGATTTGAGTCCCGGACAGTCGATCACTCGCAGTGAGTGTAGACGTAGTGACCTCGGCAGCCAGTCCTCGGCAAGGCAAATTTGACGACAATTGATAATTCGGACCTCGTGGAGTGAGTCAAGGCTTGGCATTGACCAGGGAAGAGATTTAAGGCTTTCACAATCTTCCAAGAAGAGGGCTTCAAGAGAGTGAGGCAACCCTTGCTCCCCAAAGGATTCAAGCCTAGGGCATTTCGAAATTTGAAGTGTGAGGAGAGCATGGTTGTGCATTGAGCTGAGAAGGGATGTGAGATTTTCACACTGTCAAATCAATTGTCTCTAATGACTGGGGCAGACCTTTGTTTCCCAAGGATTCTAGTTGGGGACATCCTGTAACTCGTAGCCACCTGAGGTTTGCACAATTATTTACTTCCAGCTCCTTGGGTGATTATATTAAAGCTCCATCACAAAAGTCAAGAGATAAGCATCTAAGATTTGAGCAGCTTTCTACCGTCAACTCCTCTAACATGGGAGCTGCAATGAGAACCGCCTCCATACTGGGGCAGTCCTGAATGTATAATTGAGTCAAGGAATTGAAGGTGGCATGAGCCACTCTTGTTAGCCTTTCCATGTCAATCAAGCGCATCACTTTGAGGGACGACAAGTGTGATCCTGGCATCCAACTGGGGAATTCCTCACCGTTATATCCTTCAAAATTTAAGGATTCGATCTTAGTGGGATGAGGCTGAAGAGCTTTAAGCACCTCACAATCTGACTTCCCATGATCTTTTCCTCTTCTTCCTCAATACCCATGGCCTCACTCCAAGCAAATGACAAAAATGTGAGGGATTTCTTGTTTTCCAATGCAGCCAACTTTGCTTCTTTTACACTCTTGACATTCTCTAGGCAACACAATCTCAATGATACACAATCTCAATGATACAAGATTTCTTAGATTTTGCAGTTTTCCAACCCCCCATCCGTCCTCAATTCCCACCTTGTAGTCTGGCATAACTTCTTGAGTTGTGTCAACCGTCCTATGAATTTTGGCAATAATATTTTAGACATCTCACTTGACAAATCCAACGCCTCCAAATTTGCAATGTTGTGAAGTGAGTCAGGAAGGAGTAACATATTCGTGTCACGAAGGTACAGATCCCTTAAAGTTTACAGTTTTTCTATCTCAGTAGGTATTTCTCGAAGTTCTTCGCAACCATTCAAGGTAAGTGTTCGTAGACAAGGTAGATTGCATAACCACATTGGCAGAGTCGACACCCCGGTATCAGAAAGGTCGAGGTGAATTAAACTCACAAGATTTACGACCTCTGCTCGTATGCCTTGGACACCCCAACAACGGGTCAATATTAGTGTTGGCAAACTCTGGAGTCTATGAATAGAAAGAGGGAGATTTACCATGCGTACAGTATCCAATCTGAGATAACGAAGATGTGGGAATTCACTAAAAAAGTTGTCAGACATGTTTTCCATGGTAATACCAAATAGATCCGAGACATGTAGATACTTAAATCGTGGAAGATTCCAAAAACTGAGGCATCGAGATTATAATGACATTCAAGAAGATAAACACATGTATGCAACTACTCAGATGCTAGTGGTAATGCGAATCTACGGTAGAATAAGACATGTCTTGCTCTTATAACAATCTGCTTGTCAATTTCTGACTGATTAACAACCCTAGAGTTAAACTTTTTTGATAACTTACACGCCAAACTGTGTGCAAGATCATGCAT
>JAURVB010007768.1:0-31666 GCA_033002965.1 Piper betle
ACGATCAAACATATAAAAAGAAAAAAATACTGCATACTTTCATATATTCTGATAACTCATATCTCACCATCTTCTCGACGTTATCATCATATATTCAGGTACACTTGACTCTCATCGCTCATAACTCACGACTGACCTCGACTCAGCACGCGGTTCATGAAACTGACTCGACTCGAACCAATGGTCGAACCGACTGGTTCGGTAACGTAAAACCCTGACTCGAGTCACGGGTTTTACATGCTATGCAAATTGTTGTGTTGTGCAAATTATATGCTGTGTAAATTGTTGTGTTGTGCAAATTGTTGGTGCTATGCAAATTGTTGGTGTTGTGCAAATTGTTGGTGCATGAAATTTGCCTGCTCTTCCAAACGAGATTGGGATTTCAATTACAAACCCTCCACTTAGTATCTTCTAGGCTATAATGAAGCTCTACACTAACATACCATGCAAGGTGAACGCTTAGGTGGTAATTCATCTGCTCTACGGAATAAAGTTTTGACATTTGTTTGTTTCTGTCAAATTTGATGCTCACCCTTTTATTGACATTGGATCAGAAACTATAATTTTTTCCCCTCAAACTATCTAGCTACTCTTAGGTGATAGCTCTACTCTTCCCATTGGTGATAATGATTCTAACTCCAAAGATGCTTCAGATGATGAATTAGATGATTTAGTAATCACTATGTAAAATTGTATTGAACATTCATTTTTTGGACTTGTATTAATTAATGTTTTATTGTTATTATTTGATACAGCACAAATGATGATATATCAAATGTTATACTTATGACATTGAGGTATTGTGATGATAAATTGTGATGCTCTTTTATACTTGTATTAAATTATAAATTTGTGTATTTATGTTGAAAAAATTATATAATTATGTATTTTAGGTATTTATGTTATGAGTTGTCAAATTTTTGTATATGACCGATTTGGACAGATTCAGGCCGATTCAACTGAACTGATTCCTATCCGATTTAGACCGATTCCGATTCCGATTCTGACTCCTTCGAAAACCGATTCTGATTCCAATTCCAATTTATGCAACCATGGCTACTTCTACTAGAGTTATTAGGGAAGGAGGTAGAGTATTAAAAGTAAAACGTGAAATCAATGAAATTTATATCTTCGCTTTCTGCCGCTTCCTCCTCCAATTTATTTCCACTCATCTTCTTCGTTCCTCAACATCCCTATTCGTTTCCTAATTCATCAACTACCTAACTTCCTGAGCAATTCTAGCTGAATAGAAGCTGGTTTCAATTCATCCAACTATTACCAAACAATAAAAATGCAAGCCATCACAAGATCGCATTCTTCAATTTTCACAAAATAACTTTCCGAGTGCACAACAATTTTCCACATTTTCAAGCTCACAACTAATCACTCAAGCATCTATAAATCAAAAAACAAAGGATTTAACTCACTATTGCGCATACACATTCCCACAGTTAGGTAACATGAAGAACAGAAAGAAGCCACTGAGCTATTGACTTTCTGAGAAGACAGGCAGTAACCGGAGTAAGGCAGGGGTTTAGGTTTGGGGTTTAGGGTTCGTAAAGATGGACAAGCATAGGACATGATAGAATTGGACACAATGGAATCAAACTCATTGGTTGACTCGATAAAAGGTCAGCTTGAACTTAAATGAAGCTGAGGTGGGCTTGTATTTATTCACGAATTGTTTCTTGATTATAAACGGAACCCCTTTTTCTCTATCCATCTCAAATCAATAACTTGACCCCTTCCTCCTATGGGCAGTTTTAGACAAGTTTACTTTGAAGTGGATACCTGAATGCCAAGTATAGCTCAGAGTGTGATGAAGTTGAAACATGATATTCTGTATACAGATCAAATTGAGACTTAAATTTCTAAATACTCATGCCGTGCAACTACTATAATACTAGGATTTATATATAGCAGCAGGAAATTGCCACAAGCTCTGCCCATTCCAACTTGTGAGAACTATATCTAGTGAAAATAAAAAAACAAAAACACACGTATGTTCTACTTGGAAAATTAAATTGAAAACCAACAGAAGCCTTCCTAATCTTCATTGTTCAACTTCCGTCGCTCTAATCCGAAAGCATGCTCAACTAAAATCCACAGATACATCCCAAATAAAAATTTATGCCCTGAGCAGATCACTATCATAATCCAGGAAGATCAATAGTTTTTTGGAAAAAAGTAAAATTGCAGAACAGACAACAAGTAAATATAAGCATTTTTTTCCTTTTAGATCATGTCATGAAATAAAATTAACAAAATTAAAATCAAAACCGCACCATCCATTAGGAAAAATACACCCCAAATTGATGAGTTTCTACGAGAAAAATATACCCCGGATCAAGAACTTGGATTAGGTATGTATTTAGCTGAGAGGTGTATAAGCCACCTCAAACTAAACTAAATAATTTCTAATATAATATCAATATTTTTTTATTTTATTTATAATTATCTAAACTAGGATGATTACTTTCACTCGCATTACTGGTCACCGCCTGACCAAATCTGATTGGAGCAACACTACGCCGTATCTGGTCGCCGCAGGGTGAACTGACCTCAGCTGCAATTGGTGGGAAGTGCAGATTTTTTTTTTTTTTGCAACCTTCGAAAAAGAGGTACTATTATCCAAAAGAATTTTAGAATCCCGATTTATAATTAAAATATATTTTGTTTCTAACACGTCAAATTAATACCTTCAAGCCTGATATGTAAAAAATTCGTAAATAATTTTTTTTTCAAGGCATCTAAGAGAGGTTAAAATGCTTATTATTGGGATTTTAACACACAAAATCCCAACAAGTGGTACCATAGCCTAGTTTCAATCCAAGGACCTATGGGTTATGTTTTAACACAAAATCCCAACACTTACCATGTACAAAAAGAATGTTAATGAATCACCCTACATAATGTTTTAAAAAATGTAAAATTTGGTAACAAATAAAGGTCTTGATGATATAATAGTTTGAATCAACAAGGTTCATTCATATGTGCTGTCCCTTCCACACTTATGTATCACAACAAGTTCAGATATATGTTTTTTTAAAACAATAAATTCACATTTCTTAATCTTAAAATAATAGTTTACATTTTCAAAAATAATAATACAAGCAAGCTAAAGCCCAGCTTAAACTAGAAAATAGTTTTTTTTTAAAAAAATTAGAAAACAGTTAAGAGTACAAAATAAGATATTAAATAAACACCCTTATAAAAACATATCAAATTTACTTTTTTATCTACTCTTATTAATAAAATACGAGTTTGATGCTAACCCGAGACTAAAAGTAAGGGAATCAATCAATTAAAATATAAGAAAATTTTAAAAATCTAATAAAAATACCTCCTATGTAGGGTCACAGGTTAGAACTAACCTCAATTTCTAAAAAATAAAAATAAAAATATCTTTCTTGGTAGAAGGTCGTAGGTTCGAAACTGGCTAACTTCAACTACCTATTAATAAAAGTCTATTTACCTGTCTTGATAAAAAATTTTAAAAAAACTAAATAATTATAATTTATCTTTTCATTCAAATATGATGTATCTTTTAAATCAATCAATATCTCTATTTAAGATTTAAATTATTATATCTTATTTCATTATTAATAAAAATTTATGTATAAAATTAAAATTTATTAGATTTAGGTCACACATGGTGCAATATCTTAACTAGTTTATTAATACAAGGTATAAGGTGGGGATATGATAAAAGTAAGAATTTCAACTAATCAAAATACAATAAAATAAATTAAATTATTATTATATCTCTTCATCCAATTAAAATTAATCTTTAAAATCAACTAAAATATAAGATCATCATTTTTTATAATTTAACGAAAATTTATTTATAAAATTTAAATTTATCATTACCATCTCGCCAACCACAAAGCCACCTAATTATATTATTTTACACATTTTGTTGATTTATTAATATTCCAATCATTATTAATAAAAAATAATTAAAAGTTAGGTTCCACTATTAATAAGAGATTTAACCGATCATAATGCAACAAAAAAATATTATAATGCATGTTCTTATCTTATTAAAATTTATCTTTAAAACTAAATATATAAGATATCCTATAATTATATTCTATTTCATTACTTAGGAAATTTTATTTATACAAATTAAAATCTGTCTATAATATAAAATTGGGCCATTTGGGGTAGTTTATTATAATAATTAGTAATTAATAGAGCCAATAAATAAATGTTAATAATCGATAATTGAATCATTGCTAAAAAATTTTGAGTATGCCCCCCGCCCGCTTCCCTTCTCTCCTTAGCTAGAGAATATCCGTACGCCACCCTCCCCTCCCCCATTTCTCTCTCCTAGGGTTTCATGGCGCCCGCCGGGGACCCTGCCGACGGCGGCGGCGGCGACGAGGAGGAGCAGAACGTGACGCCGTGGGAGGTGACGGGGAAGGCCGGCGGCGGCGGCATCGACTACGACAAGCTGGTGGACCAGTTCGGCTGCGGGCGGATCTCCACCGACCTCGTCCGCCGCGTCGAGCGCCTCACTGGCGGCCCCGCCCACGTCTTCCTCCGCCGCGGCGTCTTCTTCGCCCACCGGTACCATCTCCTCCTCCGCTTGTCTCGCCGTCAAATCCGGATTCCAACTAACGGTGGTCTTTTGGTTCTTGTTGTTGCAGGGATTTGAGTGATATATTGGATGCGTACGAGAAGGGGGAGAAGTTCTATCTGTATACGGGGAGAGGGCCGTCCTCGGAGGCTCTGCATTTGGGGCACCTCGTCCCCTTCATGTTCACCAAGTCATTCATCCTCTTTTACCCGTCTTTGTCATTTGCGCACGGTAGTTTGTTTGCTTGTGTCGCGGTTTGATTCAATCATGCGCTTGCAGGTATTTGCAGGATGCTTTCAAGGTCCCCCTCGTTATACAGCTTACTGACGATGAGAAGTGCATGTGGAAGGACCTCTCCGTTGAAGAAAGCTTGCGTCTTGCACGCGAGAATGCGAAAGACATAATTGCGTGTGGCTTTGATGTGTCCAGGACATTCATTTTCACTGACTTTAACTATATGGGAGGGTATGCTTTATCAGTATGTCATTCTTAGATGCCTCTTGTTGTGTAATCTCCATCCCGGGCTCGCTAATTGAAATCTCTAGCGCTAATTGTCATGTAATTTATTTCTACTTGTTTCCCATTAGAGAGATGTTTAGGTAAGAGAATTATTATTATTATTATTATTATTTGTTCAGCCTTCTGTCTGAAGAGTCCATTCTTTAACTGTATATAAGATGGCGTCATGCTTTGGTCTTTGCATTGTCTATCTTCACCATTTTTACTGTCTTACCATTTAATTTCTATCCCTGTTGCAGCCACTTCCAAAGAAACATAGGAAAAATCCAAGGATGTGTTACAATTAATAAGGTCATATTTCTTGCCAATTAATTAATTAATTTAAATGTAAAATTTCAGCATGGGATGAATCATTAATATTTTATCATTTTCAGGTGAAAGGAATTTTTGGTTTTACGGGAGACGATCACATAGGAAAATATTTATTTCCTGCAGTTCAGGTACTGGACAAAGATTTTCTCTCTGCTGCTCTGGTTTATATGCGGCTTGAATGTTCTGATAATTTGTTTAATACTATGCAGGCTGCTCCATCCTTTTCTAGTTCGTTTCCCCATCTTTTTAATGGGAAACATGATCTTCGGTGCTTAATTCCATGTGCTATTGACCAGGTATTGTTTTGTTCGACACAGTTTATTTTGTTAGTTCATGATGCTTTATTGTATGTGTAGAAGCAATATATAAAAAAATGTTTAACTGTTAGTTCGAAATGGCTCAGTTTTCATGATAAAACCTCTCTACTATTGTGGACATCCATTCTTAGTTGAAAGGGTTAGATGTAGTCGAGAGTCAGGTAGGATTAGCTTCCCCGTGATTGGATTTAGATCTCAACTTCATAAATATGTGAGTTCATATGATAGAAAATTACTCATTTAGTCCTATGCAAATACAGGATAGCACATTGTCAACTGCACTGTAACTAAAGAATGATTGTGTTAAGATGCTTTTTGTCTTCTTTCCATTACTCTGATATTACTCTAATAATGACAATTCCCTTAAAATTAAGGTCTTTAACCTTTTGTCATTTAGTTATAGTATTATTGATAACCTCTTGTAATCTGTTTGTAATTTATCAGGATCCATATTTCAGGATGACACGAGATGTTGCGCCTAGATTAGGTTTTAAAAACCTGCATTGATTGAATCATCTTTCTTTCCAGCACTAGAGGTGAGGTCTTTTGTTTTTTCATTTACTTCTTGAAACATATCCCATGGTACAAATATTCTTTAGTGATATATTAATTGAGCTTCATATACTTTGTTTTATGAATTGTTTCTGGTTAGGGAATAGTTATCATCTAGTGCAGTTTCCTGAATGTCATCATTAAGTTTGATGGTTCCCATATCTTTTTTTGTTTAGATTAGAAGCCCCAACTTCTATTATCTAGGGAATTGCCTATTTGTATTTTAATGACATCTACTAAGCAATGTATGCAATAACACATTGATTAGCGTGTTAGAACTTCATAAAAATGACTTGTCACGGTGGGCAACATTGGTGATGTAAATTTTAGACGGTTTAACCACTTGTCCTAAAAGCTGAAATTATTAGGAAAGAGAACCACTAAATATTAACTTTAACACTCCTCACGTGCAAGCAAAATTTTCAAGTCTTAGCATGTGGACAAACACTGGTCAAATAGTCTATTAGGCACAATATAGGGTAAATTAATATTTCTCTGGGCATATATTGATAATGGAAAGCCTAAGCTGTTAGGAAAGGGAACTACAAAATATTTACTTCAACTGGTGAAAAGAGAATCTATCGGAAGGCAGGTCTTATAGAAATCTTTGAGTGAGCTATCCAAGAGGGGTGATAAAATAAGGCTCAAAATCTGTCTTAATGGGTTTTCCTGCCCCACTGACCATAGTTCACATTGATTTCTATATGAATTATCAGAACCACTTTTGTTGTTGAAGTCTGAAATATACTTCAGCTGCTTTCTCATAAAAATCGCATAAACCATGAACCATGCATAAATCTCTCTCTTCTAGAAACTTTCTGTCAATTATTAGACTTAAAATGGCTTTGGTCGGAAAAATTTTCTCCTGAGTTCTATACTCATGTAGTGAAAATTGAAATTTTGATCTGGCTGTAAAAGCATTTTAATGTAGCTTAGTAGTAGAATATGATTGAAATGTTCATTATTTTTTATGAAGATACCATTTCAGTAGACCTTATGACTTTGTCATGTTTCATTTGTTTCTTTAGTAACCGTTTTCTTATGTTAACATGTAAACTGGTGTTGGAAGGTAGTTTTGTTTTTGTATCAGGTATGGATACTCATATAAGTGTCTTGCATTTGGTAGGGCGATACAGGAAAGATGTCAGCATCAAAAGCTAATTCTGCCATATATGTGACAGATTCTGCAGAACTCATTAAACATAAGGTTTTTATCTTGTGTGGCCGCTGTTTCTTTGGCAAAAAAATTACAGAAATGCAAACAGAAAAGTGCATTTTTTTTATTAAAAAATAGTATAGGAGTTAATTTTGAAGTCAATCATGTTGTGGATAATAATTTTGATTCCCTATTGCACCATCGTTTAGACCTGCTTGCCTATGACAAAGTAAACCGTACACTTTCAAGCTTTCAGAAATATTACTCAAATATATATTTTTGACAAATAGTATTTAGCTATTTTTTCTCTCAATTGTCATAGGTTAACAATTATGCCCTTTGTAGTGGAGGAGCTGATCATACAAATAATGAGGTGGACCTAGAGGTTTGTTTCAAATATAGTCTGTTTTTGTTATTTTGCACGACTTCTTTGGTTTTGATAGTTATTAGGAAATGTGAGTATATCGAACTTGAACCCAAAGATTCAGGTTCACTTTATACCAGCCTAACTATCTAGTTACTCTGTCTGCTGTATGCTTGGTAATTGAAGCATTGATCACTGTAGCTGTCAGTAAAAAGAAAACTTAGAAAAAATATCACTTTATCAGTCATCTTACTTGGAAACTACGACCATGCATAGAAGAAAAGGAAGCAATGTGTATGAATGACTTGGTTCTAGTTTCTTCAATGTGCTTTGTACCTGTACCAGCTACCAACCAACTTACTGTTCAGTACTCATGGATGGAATATTCTTTTGTACTACGTAATTTTAGTAATTTAGTTATTTTTATAAGTGCTATTGTCACTACGATGATTGTTTCACATGGCTGTCATTCAGGTTGACATACCAATCAAGTATTTAGGCTTTTTCCTTGATGATGACGATGAGCTTGAGCACATAAAAAGGTAAAGTTGCCTCTCTATATCTCTTTGGAATTTATTTATGCTCTTAAAATTTATTACTTTGGAACTTCGAAATTTTGAACAGGAATATAGCGCTGGAAGGATGCTGTCTGGGGATGTGAAAAGACGGCTCATTGAAATTTTAGTGGAGATTGTTGAGAGACATCAGAAAGTCCGGGCTGCTGTCACGGATGAGGTAGTTTGTTTTCTGGAATTGTGTTTAAGCATAGTTAGTAACTTTGTTTTAAAGCCAGAAACACCTTTTCTCCTTTATAGGACATATTTTGCTCTTACTAAGAGATATTTACGTTCCTTGACAAGTTTGATTAATGTTAAAAAGTTTGAGTTATGAATCTGTTGTGTACCGCTTCAAATGAGTGAGAGATGGAATATGAAGACATAAATTATAGTGTGCTATTAAGCTTATGAGAGAAGATAGAAAAGCGATATTACTATAATTCATGTGCAAGTCATTCTTACACTCTTAGTGTTATCAAAAGATTGAGATGGATGTGTGGTATTCGTACTAATGGCCACTAGATGAGTAGTATAAGCAGTGAACAATTCTGAGTTTTTTTCCTCCAGCGGTGAACAATAATGAGCTGTATCGACTAGTTGAAAATTTTGTGAAACCTCATTGGGTGGTTTGTTCATATACAAGTGGGACTGATTTGTGAAGTCATGTGGACATATTTGCACTTTTTAGTGTATGGCGTGATGGATCCCAACCTCATTTCAGCTTCTTTTGCATTGAATCTTCGTCATGAATTTTGATTTCTTTTGTTATTCCTGTTGTATATAGATGGTGGATACTTTCATGACTGTCAGACAACTTCCTCGTATGTTTGACTAGAACATCAGGTGAACAGTGAAAAGCCTCCGCTTTTAATCGAGAAGAACAACTAGTCAAGAATCCATAATACGCCGGCTTTCTGTGAATATTGATTCCTAAGAACTATTTTTACATTATACAAATTTTGTAATTGGAAACACCTGTATTACTTCCATTCGTCAACTGTACAAGCTGTAGTTGAGAATGCCAGTTAAGTTGATTCGCTAGGATCGTTCTTTTGGTGGTGGTTTTTCTGGAAAAAACAAGCTTATTCAGATTTGTCACCAACCCCTTTACCATACTCCTTGAGTGAAGAATTATTTAAAGAAAGGCGACTCTATTTACATCTCTTTATTGGCGCCTTATCTTACCCTTAATCCAAATTCCATACTGGCTAGTCCTATTGCCTATTGGGTATGTACGTACACCTATATAGAACCTTGGATGCTGGGAACTTTACAATCTTACCTGTTTTTCTAAAAGATGAATCTCCATTTTCGCAAAGTTGATCTAAAAAAGTGTATTTTTTTCCAAGGATGTGTATTTTAGTTCTACATCAATATAACACCCACACGTATTGAATGGCGCCTTTTATCTCTTGACCGGTACAATGGTAAACAAAGATTGGTATCATTAAATTGGAGTTCTCAATTTTCGATAGTGCCAAAATCTACCTTGGAGTCTGAGACAATGATCTTCTACCCAATAAAATTTAGGATTAAGTCAAGATCCAAAAGCAACCGATATATGAGTAGTATAACCATGCAAAAACTATGCATAATAAATTCATAAAAAACGGAGCCATTAAGACCAACTGAATTTAACATTTAATAAGTCAAAAATGCAATTGAAATATGAAGAACACTGGAAATCAATATATATATATATATATATATATGAGGGTGGGGGGGCCTGTATGGCTGTGCTGCAGTGTTTCAGCCGTTGGATCAAATCCAACGGCTGAAACAAGCCCCCTACTTCCCCCTTCTCCATCAAAAAAAAAAAAAACTTTTGCCGCCGGCCGCCGCGCGTCGCCGCCGCCGGCTCGCCGCCACCCCGGCCGACGTAACCGCGGGGACGGGGCGGCGGATCTAGCCGCCCCGCCTCTTCCCCGCCGGCCCGCCGCCCGCCGCCGTGCGACACGGTCCCCCGCCCGCCACCCCGCCGCGCCCCCTCGGCCCCCGCCGCGCCCCTCGGCCCCCGCCCGCCACCCCGCCGCGCCCCCTCGGCCCCCGCCCGCCACCTCGCCGCGCCCCCTCGGCCTCCGCCCGCCACCCCGCCGCGCCGCGCCCCCGTCCCCTGTCGCCGCCGCCCCCCCCCCGGCCGTCGCCGTGGCCGGGCATCGGGGCGCCCCTCCGCCGTCGCTCTTGCGGCGGCGCTCGCCCTCTTTTTTTTATCTTGGCCGTTGGATGCTAATCCAACGGCCAAGATCGTTCTCCAGCACAGCCAAGATGGCTGTGCTGGAGAACAGCAATCTTTTTTCCTATATATATATATAGGATAAAAGTATACTTCGTACTGCAGCACAACCATCTTGGCTGTGCTGCAGTACAATCTTGGCCGTTGGATTAGCATCCAACGGCCAAGATCTAAAAGGGGGGGCGGCGCCGCCGTAGCAGCGACGGCGGAGGGGGCGGGAAGTCTGCCCGGCCACGGCGACGGCCGGGGGGCGCCGGCGACAGGGGACGGGGGCGCGGAGCGGCGGGGTGGCGGGCGGGGGCCGAGGGGGGCGCGCGGGGTGGCGGGCGGGGACCGAGGGGGGCGCGGCGGGGTGCCGGGCGGGGGCCGAGGGGGCGGGGCAAGGTGGCGGCGGCAGTGGCGCGGCAGGGTGGAGGGCGGGGGGGACGGGTTGGCGGGCGGGGCGCGGCGGGGTGCCGAGCGGGGGCCGAGGGAGGGCGGGGCAAGGTGGCGGTGAGTGGCGGGCCGGGGACGGGGGACGAGGGTCGGGGGCGTTGCGCGGCAGGGAGGCAGGGGGGAACCGGGTGGCGGGTGGGGGCGTCGCGCGACGGTGGGCCGGCAGGGGAAAAAGCGGGGCGGCTAGATCCGCCGCCCCATCGCCTGACGGTCACGTCGCCGCCCCCGGCGGGCCAACGACGGGCGGGGCAGGGGGTGGCATCGCGTCGGCCGGCGGCGGTGACGGCAGCGGTGCCGCCCCAAATTGTTTTTTTTTTTTATGAGGGCATGTTTCAGCCGTTGGATTTGATCCAACGGCTGAAACACTGCAGCACAGCCATCTTGGCTGTGCTGCAGTACAGCAAATGCCTCCTCATATATATATATATATATACATACACACACACACACACACAAAGGTGGGAAACTTGAATGCAAAAGAGAGAATTAGTATATAATTGAAATAGAATTCTTTCAAGATTTTTACATTCTACAATCATATTCCACTGTATCTGGCAAGCACTCAATAGAACAAAAACAGTTTGGTAGAAAGTGCTGGACACATAGCCATCAAAAAACTTGGAAACAAAAACAAATATTTCTCAGGTTAATACCAATGAATTTGCCATTCGCTTTTTGATGCTTAGCTTCTGACACCTCATACTTACGTGAGAAACATTTATTCCTATGCAACGTGTCCAGTCTGTGTGGTTGATCGTTTCTGCTCCATTTTTTGAAAAAACCCCTCAAATGTTAGTCTCTGCAAGTTGGTTGCAAGAGGAAGCAGTTTCCTAACAACCACCAAGTGGAGGGCATTTGATCGAAGCAGCAAACCTTATACATGTCCAACATTGAAGAATGTAAGACCCTTTTACTTAAACTTCTTGATGAGGACTGAAGTCCTAAATTCAGCATCGTCTCTGACAAAGCTCCACCAGAGATATGCCAAAGGTATGGTTGTTGCGTGCCAGAGCGCATGAGCATCGACAAATCCCTGGTATGGAGGGAAGTCATAAACCTCCAGAAGCATGGCAGCTAAGGTCCCCACCACAATCACCCACAGCTTGAACCGTGAGGGATGTTGAGTCATTCCCGCCAAAATGGCCCATATGAAAAGTTGAGCAAGACCCATGACAATGCAAACCTTCATGTTCAATCCTGTTGTTCGAGAATTTAGGCTTGAGACATTGAATATAAAGCAAAATAAAGATCAAAGGGAAGAGACAAGCTTACCGTAATCGAGTTTGTAGAAGTTAAGATATAAGATGTGCGTTGCAGTGAAAGCAAGGATTGGGGCTGACACCATGACTCTTGTGGCTTCATCTCTTATATTAAATGCTCGGAGTGTGGCCATGATAAGGGAACCACCCAATAATGCTACAGCGGAAGAGTAATCCAACTTCTCTGTGAAATTTACATCTCTGTAGAAGCTTTCCATGAGAATAAAGTCGAAGGCATATGAAAATTGCAAAGGAAAGTAACATCCACTCAAAATGGCTCACCGAGTATGGAAAACAGAACTCCAAAACCATGCATTCATTGCTAAAAGCCCATAGATATGCCACAGAGTAGTGTACTCATAGTACGTCTTCTTACTGTCAGGCCTCAAAGGTAGTTTGTAGTACATCAGAACAAAGAAGGAAAGCCACCCATGGAACTGTACAGTAAGATTTAAGGCTGACAATGCCACAGAAACAGGTTCCTACAGCCAACATGGAAATTTAGAGACGTGTGGAACCTCGAACGAAAAGCAATTTAAGTAGTAGCAAGCCCTGCAATTGTAAGCTTACACCTCGTGCAATTTTAAAATTCATAGTTTAGAATAAAATACAGAACCTTCCACATAAACACCAGGACATTAAAATTTGGAAGAAAAAAAAGGACAGTCCGACACACAAAGGCACTGACATTTGCATGGTCCAACGATCTTATTATAGCAGCCATAACCTGCATTTTCCTAAAGGCTGGTTCCACGATGTAAACCCTTAACCTCTCAATCACATGGCAACAACTCTTACCAGTAGTGTCAATCAAAATTTCAAAGGTAAATTCAATAGCTTGGGAAAAAAAAATTAAATTCAATAGATTTTGTGATGAACAAGAGGTAAAAATGACGTGGTAGCAATTTCAGTATGAACGCTAATTCTGTGGCTAGATCATTTTCTAGTATTTTACTGGTCTATTAAACCTTCTAAGCAATCCAAAATTGAATAAACATCTTTTCGGGTCATTAGATGTGACAATGAATTTAATGATGACAATTGTTTGACTAGAATACCTCACTGCCGACCTACCTAGAAGTCCAGAAAATCAAAAACCACTTTTATTTCATCAACAAAACATATGTTTGGCGTACTAAAATGGCATCTGAAAGCCAGCAGGAGCTGCACCACTCAATCAAGCGGCCCACCTTTATTCCTCATGCCACAACCAACTGAATTGAAGACAGTAGTAGCTCACCAAAAATCTTAATATAAATATTGCAAACCTGAATTCCAAAGACTCGTTTGAAAGGCCATTTTCCATGATACTTAACAGGCCGCTGACCAAGTATTTCCCTTTCAGTTTCTCTCTTCAACATACAATGGTATCTACAATCACTCTTACAATCCCACTGCTTCCATTGACGATAAAGTGGCTCTTGCATGTACCAAGGACCTTCATTAGAAACATCAGAAGAGAACCTGCAATGCTGAAAACAGGTATTTCCAACACATCCACTGTGCTCACACTCATCCACACATTTCCTGAATGATATTAGAAAAAAGCCATTATTAATATGGAAAAGAAGTGGTCCCTCATATGAACAGCTACTAAGATACTATAAAATATACTAAGACCGCAAATAAAATACCCTTCCCAGCATTACTATTCCAAGAATCAGTCTTTCCACAGACAATGGTCAACAGCACAACCACACAACAAACCTATCAAATTACATTTTACAACTGTAAAAAATTAAAGAATTTTGAAATAATTGAAGCTATCTTACACTTGTAAATCCTTCCTTTTACTTTGTCTAATCATAGTAAACAATATCTAAACAAGTGGTGTCACTAAGATCTGCAAAACCTACCCTGTGACTGGAACATAATTTAACATTCGCTCATGCTTGAAAAAAAAGAAGAACTCTCCATAGAACTTTTCTCTAACGTACAAATTAAAAGCATAAAACCCATGCAAAAACTAGCACATACTTCTTTAACTATTCTTCAGCAATAAGATGAAAAACAATAACATGAAAGTATTTATATATGTTTCCAAGCCACAACCATAAGACATTTTTGCATGCAAATTCAAAGCTCCTAGGTCGACTTCCTAAACAAAGCAAACCTTCTCACCCACGCTTTAGAAGGCCTATAAACCAATAAAGGAAGATTCCCACTCCAAGCAATCATTTTGATGAGTAAAATAATCAAAGACAATACGTAAAGTGCCTTAAAAAATCTCTTGTTCTTCCAAAACCATAGGCTATAAACAACTACTGAACCATAAAACACCACTCGCCCATGAAAAACGTCCAAACTACAACTGATCATCCTCTTCTATGAACACTCCCTACCTTGCACACCATAATTTCACAATAACAATACATGTCACCTTCCTTTCTTCTTACGATAATGGTTACTAAATCTACAAAGTACATACTTCCATAACACCCTCCAAGAAACTGCACATCATCATTGTCTTCTTACTCACGCCTCCAACTTTGCACACCATAATCTCCCAACAGCAGCACCCTGCCACCTTCACGATCAACCAATTGTGCACATCAAATATGTAAACAAGCAGTTATTACATGCTACCAATTGCATGAACATGCTACCTTCACTTCCACTTCCAATCAATTTTGTACACTCGACAATCTACACAGCTCCATTATCCCCAATCTTCTCACAATTCCACAAACAACCAAAGAAACACACATCGAAGAACAACAATTATCGCATACACTCTCATAAACAACAACCCTTCCAAAAAAAACAAAAAAACAAACCTGTAGTGAGGGTCGGCGTCGCCAGCGCTGGCGTGAAGAACACCAACCAGGCAACAGATGACGCCGAAGAAAGCGGCCCATTTCGGCGCCATCTTCGATCGACCTCAATCCAATCAAGAACACGGACCCAATACCTGTTTCCGGCGCAGAATTCAACACGGATCGAAGATCGGCATCAAGAAACAAAACACGACGTCGAAAGCATCAAATCCATACCTTTTTTTCCGATTCAAGAATTGGGGGAGAGATCCATCGGAAACCCTAGCGAGAGGAATTGGGGCGAGGGAGGAAGGAGATGAAGGGAGCGGTGGCGGTCACGGATCTGTCAGCCGACTCTAATGTTCGAATCCGGTTTAACCGTTGTTTTTCAAAGACTCGGATTTTCTTTTTATAAAAAAATAAAACCATCTCTGCTACACTAAAATCAATTTTCTACTTAATGATAAAAGATATATCTAATAAATGATAGGTTCAATTAGGACCACTCTTTGTACTTTAATACCTAAGATCTTGTTTATAAATAAGAATAGATTATAAATTTTTAACTTGATTAACTATTTTTGAAAAAATGATTTAGGTTGCTATGTTACACTTTGGGCAGAATAGTTATAAATGGTATCAAAATGTCTAGTTTCGTTGGTTCGATGTTAATGGTGTGTTTGATTGGAAACGTTGGTTATACTATCGGTCACAGACCAATAGAAGGCCGTGAATTACAGTAATAATAGGTTAAATGTAAGAATTTTAGAGTCAAAATTTTTTAAGGTAGGTAGACCATGAGATCTTTTAACTTAATATAATATCTAATACCTATTACATTTTTTTTAATACAATAACACCGGTGTATGAGTTTTATAAGTTGGTGGCTCTAAAATTATGAGAATATTTGAGCCTTATCCAAAATAAAAATGCACCTCTCACCATTTGTTAAGATCACAACTTATATCCATTACAGATATAGGGTTATTCTCAACATTGCCCTGCACATATAAGACGGTTAAACAATTATTAAGTGTGTCTTTTAAGGCCTAAATAAATTAGATATTCTTTATAAATGTGGGTTCTTTTAGGGCCTAAGTCATTTTGGAGTTGAGTTCATAGATCTATTTTCATATAAACCCTAGTGGAAAATGAGGGAAAGGAGGGACCTGGGAAGAATGAGGATAAGAAAGGCTTAATAATGGTTGTTGTCGGTTTGGACAGCCCTATTGTTATGTTGAATTTATCTAAGATTATTTCTCTAGCGAGTTGAGCCGTGTTTTACTTAATTAATCTAGGCTTTCTTATGTCCTATAAAAATCAACACAGTTTATCGTTAGCATTAATAAATTATTTAATTTGAGAATTCAACGTAGTTTAAAATTAAAGAATTTGAAGGGTTTTGGAGAAGATCAACCGGAAACACCAGCGAGAAATAATTTATGTTACCGATGCAACAATTTTTCGGGTTATCTTTCTGTTTCTTCTTCGGTAAGATGAATACACACTTATAGTTGCCCATTAACTCAACTCAAATGTAGTTACAGTATTCTTGGATTTCCCTTTGTGAATGTCTAATGGTGATTCAAACTATGAGAACTAAAAGCGTAAAGCTGTAATAGGCCATGAGTACTTCTAGCTGCGGCTGCTAATTCTGTACAAGATCTTAGGGATTTGTTTTAGAAATAAGAATCTTCAAATATAGGGATGGGTTTGAATAGGATATGGATTGGATATAGCTGTACGTGAATCAGATTCTAAATCTAAAAATTATATTTATTTTAATTAGAATAGTATCTAAATAAAAATTATTAAAAAAAATATTTTAAACATTTTGAAATATTATTTTATAAAATATAATCTATTCAGATCGGATACGAGTCAGACACCCTAAACGGATATTCAGTTCGAATATTTTCAGATATATTATTTATCCCAAAGGTTCAAACCTGAATATGATCCAAAATTGTTTTAAATCGGATCACATGCAGATGGAATTTTCGGATATAGGAAATCTGAACCTATCCCTATTCAAATTATGGCTGATGTATGTAGGCTGATGTATGTAAAGCATCGCCAAAATAGAATGCGTCGCTAATTGATCTCCTATAACCTAAATCTACATCATACTTTTTCTTGGTTATGTAATTAAGTAACAAAATATTCTTCTTTTCTTGTTCCATCTCATTCCAAATCTTAGGGGCCACATAATCATATATTTTTTCCATTACATGAAAATGGTTTTTCTTTTTAAGACAATCCCCCTCACTCACCCAACACACATACACACCACCGACCTTACCCACATGTTCCATGAGGTATTGAACTCCATGGACATAATCATATATCTTTTTTTAAGGGCAATCCCCCTTGCACACTCAGCACACTCAACACGCGCGCGCACGTACACAATGCCAATATATTCCCACGATGAGGTATTGAACCTCATACCTCACACCCATAAATCTCATAGCCACTCCACCACAGGCCAAGGCCAATATCTAACACGATAGTTGCTTTGGTAGCATCTCCAAAGCCACCTTTTATGATGCAGGCAATTTGTGTAATTCGTGCTATTTCTGCTTTGTTTTTTATTTTTTGTTTTCTTGGTGCAAAGACTAAGCAGAAGACGAAGCTACGGGCAAGCTACCAATGGTGGGCTTTTTTCACTTCATCTCTTACTGCATTCAGGAGAGCATTGATCATTTTTTCATCATTTTGTTATCATATTGTAAAAATGAATTCAACCGCTGCTGCTGCTGCTGGTTTACTGGTTTTTAAACGCATACTACAACCTTACACGGACGAACAAGAGAATGGACTGCATGATGATGACTAGTCATCTTTTTTCCGACGCATCGCCAAGCGATCATATGCACGCAACATTTGGTTACACTTTTTCACTTCTTTAATGAGAATAACTGACCGGAACGCAAGAAAAAAGGTTTTTTAGGAATGCGATAAATGGTTTCATTCGTATAAAGTGCCTTGCAAATGAAAACTTTTCCCGTATTGGCACGCTTGATCCGCTATAAAATTTAAAGATTATACCCAATTTTTTGGGTGGAGTACAAAATATATTTGATTCAACCAGGTTAAACTTATTTAAACATATTATAATGTTATAAATAAAATATTTTATAAAATGTTAAAAATATATTTTATCAAATACTAATTAAAATATGAAAGACGGATCTTGTGAAATTTCTTACTTAAAAATTAAATACCAATTAAAATGGTACAAAAATTTAATCATACCAGATTTAAAGGCAATACACAGTGTGATGGGTATGATCAGGCGGTGATATAAAGTGGTAATCAATCAACTAATCATTCCATGTATTTCAAGCACAAAATTTCTGTTTTTCAATAATTACACAGTAAAACCATATAACATTTTAAAACCAACATACAAAATCTCTAATGAGATTTGTGAAGTACGCAAGAATTGCTTTGATCTGGCATTTCCTATAATTCATAGGCATCCTTAATTGTTGGACTTTATTCAAAAAGTTATTTAGATCTGTAATAATAAAAAAAGTGCAGTACATTCGTTCCACATTTTGATTCCGTCAAAACTCAGTATTTTGTCGCATCAAAATTGCTCTCTTTCCAAGTATAACATCCAAGAATGATGAATTGACAACTGATAATAGTCAAGATAATTTAACTATATTTGCATTATAAAATGAAATTTCTAGCTACGGAAGACCACTTAATCCATTAAGAAGACTAAGCAATGAAAGTGGTCTATGAAAACATGTGCGGAAAAGGTCTTTCGGCCATGAAAACACCGACCATCTGGAGAAAAAAACTGTAAACATTGACAAGAATGTTGACATTTTCGTAAAACAATAAAAACTAATTCAGATTCATTTTTAGCAAAAAATCGAATGGTGGGCGACAAGACTTGTTGAAGGGGTAGAATATAATGTCATTATACATGTTTACAAAAATGCACACTTTCTTGGCATAAGTTCTCTCCAAGTGCATATTTTTCTTTTCTAAAAAAACTAAGAAAAAAACAATGGTCTGTCTAGTTTAGAAGAGATTATAATTCATTCTCAACAGATTCTTACCAATTAATTGTTATTATTATCTTTCTAAATAAGCAGTGCCTGTGATGTGTGTCATCTAAGTCCTCAAGTGTTCTTGTTTTATGAATCTTATATTAAAGAATTATATTATATGGAGACTTTTTTAGTAATTTTGGAATTAATTTCCGTGTAATTAGGAACTTGCTGTTAAAAATCTTTTGGATTTTGCCAATAGTAAACATTGGCTACCTCGTATATTATATGAAAATTTTAAGGATGGTCGTGTGTCTTTGTAATTTTTTTCACCCTATCTAATTGCTTAATGGTAAATTACTAGTTTAAACATTTCCCAGAAAATTTATCCTAACCAATATCAGTCACGGTGTTCCACATATGACAAACAATCCAAGTCAGAGATCATAAAATCACCATGCTATGCTAAACAATCTTCATATGGGTAAATTATTAAGCAAATGATTACCTCATCCGTGATTATAGCTCGACATTGTTGATGTCTCTCAATAACAGCTGTTATGACTTCAATTGCACGCTTCTTAACCTCACCAGTTAACATTCGTCCAGAACCATATTCCTGACAAATGATTACTAGATATTATTTATGATGCCAACATTCAACAAAGCAGCAGGAATAAACCCTCTAAGAGCACGCAATTGCTGGATTTTGAGAGAAAGTAGAGAACGGAGAGCACTCACCTTCTTTATATGCTCAAGCTCAGCATCATTGTCAAGAAAAAATCCAAATATTTTATAGGTATATCGACCTGAATCAAATCAGCAACACAATCATGAAAAAAGTGAAAGAGTAGCACAAAAATGTAAAAAGTTGAAGCAATGCAGCATAATGTGCACTGAAACAGATGGTCTTAGGAGCATAAATAACAGGACTTCCTTGCTCATTCTCGAGATAACTCCAAGTTTAACATAATTCTGATTTCAGAGAAAATAAGCTAAAATTTACTTCAGAAACTATGAACAAAAAAACGAACACTGTGCATGTGCCATGCACAGGATGTTTTCTGCAGCTTTCTTTTCTATTGTAACAAGGTAATACCTCCAAATTTGCTCCATATTTTCTGTGCTTTTCTATAGAATCTTGCCCACCAGAGAAGGCGTATCTGTTTATCTGTAATGCAAGCCTCAATATCAATAGCAATCTTAAATCCACACTCATCCTATTCAGGTGAACATAAATAAAAGAATAATAAATAACTTTCACAAAATGCACTTTTGATATGACACAAATACTTAATGTGGAACACAAAGGTTGATATTGCTGTTACATGATTTTTCAGATATGGTAAGAATTGCAATAATCATAAGACAGTTCAACTGCAGATAATGACACTGTAAGCAGCACAGGCTGACTGTATCAGAGCAGACCTATGTAGAACAAGTATTGAAGAGAAGAGGATGACATGATTATCAACTTCTGGCCTCAAGAGTGAAAGCTGAAGGTTCCAAAATGGAGGATAGAGGCAAACAACTTAAAGACTCAAAGATCAAATTTTTTAAAATAATCTGGAGTCTTCGGCAGACTTTAATATTTCTGTAAGTACTTCATAATAATACAACTCATACTTAAAGTAACATTCTAAAACACACTGACAAACAAAAACAACAAAGTCATGATGTACAAATGTTTATGTACAAGGATTCATAACCTTATTCTTAATCACTTTGGGCGAATCTGTCAGAAGCACAGCAGACATTGCATCACTGGAGGACATTTTCCTGGCAAATCCCTGAATGAAGAGATAATATTTTTTGACTTAAAAGTATAACCCATCAATTTTAAAATACAGCAACATCAATGGCAAAAGCAAGCGCCTCAGCTATCCTTATAACTACACAATGTGTCAACCTTTGCATAAAACATATTCTTTTCAAAAGAAATACATATTAAAAAAATTGCTATGAATATTCCACAAATGCAATATTGGACAAAATATAACCGCAAGTTTCTGCTTGAAAAATATAATTGCTATGTGAATCTACAATATAAGCAATCAAATGCAAAAACTAAGAATCCTTAGATACCTACCCTTTAAGCTACCTTTCAACCATAGTTACTGTGGGACATAATGACATTATTTAAAAGCAATTTGCAACTTCACCTGGAGTGCTGGAACAAAAGATGATTCGATTGAAGCAGGTTTTAGATATCCTAGAGTAGGAGCAGCCCCTTGTGCCAATCTCACAAATGCATCCTGAGAAGAGAGACGCAAATGATAACTTACAGATAGTAATACCATTTCATCACTACCAGATCCAAACTCTTCAAACTCACATTTCAAACTCTCCATATATAGAAATGTTCCCACCATCCAAGGCATTCCACAAAATGACATGTTAAATTGAACATTATAAAACATGAAATATCTTCTACATCATATGCCAATAACCTAAATATAGGACCTCACCACACTCATACATAACAAAAAGTTTTCTTCATGCAAAAGACACAATATGCATACATACAGAACAAATATGATGTTTTCCACTCATTTTTAAATGTTTTTAGCTAATACAGTCGACAACAATGTGTGGATTATCCAGGAAGGGAAGAACGAATACAGTTAAAACCCTAGTTTCTCATTACTAAATCTAGCAACCCACATAAGCTCAATTATGTCAACCACTGAGAAGAGATCTGGTAAAAAATTTTTGAAAAATAAAATTAATTGGATCTTGAATTAGCCAAAATTCCTGACCGTAGTCTCATACAACATATGCTTCCCTTTTAGCTTTTATGATGTCAAACATGCCCATAAGATGACTTTGACATTTTCCATAAATCATGCACAGAACCATGTACACGCACACAACCATGCCTCAGGCAGAATGGGTTGAAGCAACAATCTTCATAGTTTCAAACTTATACACAGAAAATAAAAAGTAACAAAAAGGTGAATAGGTGTGGAAATGAACCTGATTGACGGCAGAAGGCATTAAGCAACGAAGATTATGCATCTCAGAGAATAGTTGTGGAAATGAGTTAGAGAAGGATGGAACAGCCTGAAAAGAAGTTACATAGATTGAAATAAACCATTGGCTACATTCTACAAGCACTAATATGAACATACTGAACATCCACATGCAACTGAAACAGACAAGGATCATATGAACAAGTATAATACCCGAGCTGGAAGGAAACGTAATTTTCCAACATGATCCTCACCATCACCACCAAATAACTCCACTGCCTGATGAAAGAAAAAAGAAAAAATTAGATGGCATATCTAACATAAAAATCTATTAAAGATTTTCAACAATGGCAAGTAACAGAAGGATCACCTTATGATATTTGACGCATTGTTCAAATCTAATCCCGTTCTTGTAGAATTCACTGCAAATGAAAGAAAAGTAAGCACTGGGCTGGGCAGACAATAAGTGCAGAAGGTTCTCAAATCAGATTTTGTCAATATTTTATCCATCATAATAAAGCATCTTTATCACCAACTATTGTAAGCAGTAACTGAGAAAAGAAAGGTGTAATTCAAAACAAATTCTAATATTCTAAACACCAGTTAGGACAACTACATCAATATAAACAACATTCAACCGTAGAGGTGCCATATTTCCCCACATAGCCAGACTAGAAGAACCTACCCGAAAGTAAAGCCATCACTTGAAAAAATAAATGTCTTTCTGATATCAAAACCACAAGCAATAATGTCCTTTGCATTTTCATGAGCTAGCCTCGTGCATTCCTCGATTGGGAGGCCCTTCCATATACTCAACTCAGTGTCAGTGAGTTGAATAACCAATGGAATCTTAAAGGCGTCCTGCAAATATCTGTAAGCAAATAAGTATCAACAGGCACAACTAAACCCCCTTGGAACAAATAGTTAAAATTAAAAAGCTTAGACAAAACAAAAAATAGTTCCGGATTATAAATTCAAACCTCTTACTAATAAGGTAAATATGATGAACAACAAACACCTCTTCTCATGTTTGAATGAAAAGGTTTACAGAAACTGAAACCCGCAATAATGAAATGGCTTTTTGTGCTCTCAAACAAACAACTTGTCACTCCTATCAGAATAAGTATGAAAACCTCTTTCCATCGAGGTAGCAATAATCATTGATGTAAACCTAGTGTTTGAAAGAAATACACACTGATTACACCCTTACAATCTCCACCTCTACAAACATTTGAACTTGTAACCAAAAAATGGCACTCTGAACTCTTTCAAAGACAATGATAATCATTTAAAACCCCTTCAAACTGAGATGACTGAGATAAATATAATCAGCCATGTAATCCATTGATGTAAAACTAGTATTGGAAAGGAACACAAATTGATTACACTCATACAACCTAAAATTCAACAAATATTCGCATTTGTAACCATGAAATGGCTCTCTAAAATCCTTCAAAAACAACAATTAGAACCATGAATACCTGTTCCAAATTAAGGCAAGTATACCCAGTCAAGCTTCATTGATGTAAACCCAGGTAACGAAAGAATTCAAAATTGATTACACAAATACAGTCTAAGAATCTGCAAAAATTTCAACGTGTAATCATAAAACGGCTCTATAAACTCTTCCAAAAACAACCACAATAACCAGTTAAAGCATCTTCCAAATTAAGGTGAATATAGCCAATCATGTACTTAAAAGATGTAAACCTCGTGTTCAAAAGAAACACAAATTCAATGCACTCCTACAACCTAAACATCTAAAAATCTTTGAAATTGTAAGAACCATGAAAAATCTTTCCCAAAATCAAGGAAACTATACTCAACCATGTACTCCATTGATCTAAATCTAGAGTTCCAAAGAATCTCAAAATTGATAACACTCATACAACCTTAGAATCTACAAGTATTAAAACTCGTCATAATGAAATGACTTTGTCTTTTATAAAACAACCACAATACTTTTAAAAACCGTACCGGTGACCATACCAAATTTTGAAGAGGTATGCGGTATAACCAGTTCAACCGGGTTTAACCAGATTGATATATTATACCAAATTTAATAATATATATGATATGTTTGCCATTTAAAATTTTTCAAGATTTTATTTACACAAAATTAATAAGAATTTGAACACGCAAAATCCTTCCCTTACCTAATATCATCTCATACTAATAAATTATTATTCAACATTTTCAAAAGTCTAATATTAAGTTATTTATGACTTATTATTTTTTAATTATACAACTTTTTACTTTATATTTTCTCTCATTTGTACATATAAATGAACAATTTTATATAAAATAAAAATCTAAAGATTTATTGTTAAACTCAATTAAATTTGAAATTTCAATATGGCTTAGCTGAAGAATAAAATATACGCAATAGAAGGAATTATGTTAAAGAAACACATCCCTAAACCCATTTAAATGAATAAAGAGTTATTTAAATAGGAATTTAAAATAATAAAACAAAGGCTAATGGCAGGGTTTGAACCTGTAACTTACATTCCCCACGCACCAACCAAACCATCAGATACAAAAACATTTTTTTTGTTTATTATATGTATGTTGTCCAGCCGGCAGTTGCAGTCCCACATCACCAGCCAAGTGAAGAAGGGCAAAGTTTTCTTCTATATAAACTAAACAACCGGTTGTCTCCCAGCTGACACCCAATCCTGGTCTAACATAGACTAGGTTGGTTTGATGAATCGACTGTCTGCCAATTTTCGTGAAAACTTGGTGCAATGGCAACCTGGTCCATTTCCCTGAATCGGATAGGATTGCTGGCCGGCAACCGGTATACCGGGTCAGACCAGCCACTCAAAAACCTCTTCTAAGTAAGGCTTCTACGATCAATCACCTAACTCGCAGATGTGAGCCTAGTGAAAGAAACAAACACAAATTGATTGCACTCATACAGCCTAAAAATCTACAAAACTTCGCACTTGCAACCATAAAATGGATCTCTAAAATCTTTCAAAACCAACCGCAACAACAACTTAAAATCTTTTCCCAAATTGAGGCAATTACAATGAATCATGTAACTCATCGATCTAAGCCTACACATAACAGTCACACAACCAAAGAATGTACAGACAATTGAGCTCACAGTCATGAAATATCTCTTCAATCGCTCAAACAAAATGCTAAAAAAATACAACACTCACTTAGCAAACATGAAGACCGCCAAATGCCCCAAATGCAGCGACTCCGACGACGGGCACCTCGACATGTAGACGTAGAACTTCTCCCCCTTCTCGTACGCATCAAGAATCGCGTCGAAATCCCTACCAAAACCCCCACCAAAATCACACAACCGCAACAACACAAAATTGACAAGATTCGGGACAAAGGGATAGGCGGAACCTGTGTGCGAAGAAGATGAGGCGGCGGAGGAGGTGGTGGGCGGGGCGGCCGGTGAGCCGCTCGACGCGGCTGACAAGCCCGTCGCCGACGAGGCGCAGGTCGAAGCCGGCGACGATCTTGTCGTAGTCGATCTTTCCGCCGTCTTTCGCGGAGACCTCGAAGGGGGTCACCACCTGGCCGTCATCGGCAACCGCCGCGGCCGCCGACGGTGCAGCCATGGCCGAGAATGGCTCGCCCGCGGTTGCCGCCATGGCCGGGGAGAGGGTTTTGCTTGGCCGGGGAAGAAATGCGTAATTGGTTGAAACATATTTGGCCCCATTGATTATATAGAGGTTTAATTTGTAATAATAATAAAATAGGATATATAAGAGGTATTTATTTTTATTTTTAATTTTATTTTCAAGGAAATACTATAAAACTCAATTTAATTAGCTCGATGCTCAACTAGTTAATAGTATATCTTAACTTGGCTAATTGTTTAGGCCCCGCTGGAAGTTTGATTTAGCCAACACTTTTTGCTTAATGGTGGGGTGCTCATTGGGCTAGATGAGTCGAGTTTTGCTCGGCTCAAATTTAACTCCTTTGATTTTGAGTTCAAGTCGAATTAATAAGCATTAGACTCCGTTCAAGTTCAAGAAAGTTTGACTTATATTTACTTTATTTATTGATGCCATTCTTTAATATAATTCATATTAAAATTAAATTTATGATTAAATCAACTTTGACATAATTATGCAACAAAGATAAAGTAATCATGCATATTTTTACTTAAAATTATATTCGTATAATGATATTTTATAATGCAATTATATTTGTATAAAAAAATTCAGATAAATATGATAAAAAATTTATTCCTTGTATAAATTATCGAGTTTCGAAACGAGCAGAGTTGAGAAGGTACAAATCTGAGCTCGGTTCATTTAATACCGAGTTAAACTTCGAATCTAGTTTTTCGAGTTAAATACTGAGCCAAATCAAATTTTAATCGAGCTTTGAACAATCATAATTACTAGGTCAGGTGATGGACTCAATTAATCTTATTTTGGCCGGATGTTTGCCTGATGAAAACTTGAGTTGCTTAGAAGTCGGAACTTGATCAAGTTTGATTTGGCTAATTATTTTACTTGATGGTAACTCAATTTGATTAGGTGTTTGGCTCAATAAAATTTGATTTTATACTTGATGAGGGCTCATGTAACACTTCAATTTCAGTTCACTTAAGAACTGAATTAGAAATGTTACGATCGACTCGAGTCATGTTTAAAGTTATCAGTAGGTACGACTCGATCGATAAAATAGATCGAAATAACCCTATTGGTGTCATGAGAATGAAAGATATTATTAAATAAGTATTAAAACACATCAAATATAAGTAAAAGTAAGAAAATAAATAAATGCATTGAGCTCAAATGTGTGTAGCGTTTCCTTGTCCTTCCACCAAAGTTGACTTAGGATTTTTAATACTTATATATATTATATAAAAACCATCAGTAACGAGTGTTACTGGTCTGAAAAATAACTAATACAAGCTAGCAAATGAGTATTCCATTACCCACAGAAAGTTATGAAACTTCAAGATTACCTAACACTAGGTGGTAAACAAACATACTTAAGCAATTGTCGGCTTGCATGCACGGCTCATAATCATATTCATACATACATACAACGCTTACGCCCTCACACCTTTCATATCACCTGCCACGGTACTCGAGTGGCAAAAGGAACAATTAAATTAGTGCCACATCTTCCGGAAATGCGTTGCATTACGCAATACCATCATACACCGCACTACCTCATGGTTTGAAAGAATACTAATGCGATTCATACATATCTTCATACTGCGCACTCTCTTATTCGTGAAATTCGTAAAAATACGCGTACTCATATAATAAGCTTAGGAAAGAGGCTTGTATCATATATTTCTAGAGTTTTAGTTCGAAAACCAACAAGATATCAGATCCTTGTTGTTTTATTAAACATGCGTAGAAAACACAGCTAAATGGCCCGACATCGGAGGGATCCGATAAAACACCTCTGATGCCGTCTTACGTATAAAATACGATTAAACTCGACACGCAAGGAGTCAAGCAGAGAGGGAGAGTCCTACGGACCTGTGGTCTAAACTCCAAGTGTATCAGCATATCTACGGCGAGCTCAGACTCCAAAACTTACATCGGAACCCACTACTAAGTAAAATACTAATATCCATATATGATGCATGCTCGTGGTATGTGCTTATATCATTAATACATCCTAATAAAAAAGACTACCATAAATAACCATACTACTAAATATACAACACGTAAATCGAGACATAATAAAGAAAATAACTAATAACAAATAATAAATAAATAAATACATACAATTATAAATAAATAGATATATAATAAATACATAAAAACAATCAATACTCTAATCATAAAATAATAATATCATATACTATATACGTAAATGGCTAAACACGAGTAAATATTATATATACTCGTGTTAGTAATCATATAAATAATTAAATAAATAAATACATAATTATTCTATAAATAAATAAATAAATAAACAATTATTTAATTTTAATTCATCATGAATAATAATAATATCTTGGTCATCATTACAGAATATGTAATTAAATACAATTAAATAATAACATACACGCAACGAAAAATAGATAAATAAATAAATAAATATAATTTAATAAACATAAAATAAGATTAATATTAATAATTAAATATAATATTAATAATAACAAATATTCATGTAAACATTCATCATATAAAATAAACATGTAAATATAAATATAAAAAAATGAATAATAATGAATAAATAAATAAATCAATCAATAAATAAATAACTAATAAAGAAAAATAATCATAACATAAAGACATGATAAATCATGTGAATATGCATCTAAACGAATATAGAAGTTATCGAATTACCGAAAACGGTGTAAGAACAGACAAAATCAGTTCGAAAATGAACTGAATCAGACCGAACCAAGCTGACTAGACCAATCCGAAAGGGCTAAACCAACCATGTCTGGGTTAACTGGAAAATGGGCTGGGTTGGCTAGGCTGATGGACAAGAACATGGACATCAGTTGGCGGACTCGGCATGACCAGGTGGACGTGACGCGGGTAGGTGGACCATGAAACAGGCAAACCGGTCAAACAGGGAGGCCATTGCCCATCGCCGCAGAAACGCCGACGGTGGGGCGGCTGGGGTCGCTGTTGGTTGGGATCGATGGAGGGGAGGACAAGGAACCTGATGGCGGTGAGGATCAGTGGGTCTCGGCCGCTGGTCGGCCAAAAATGGCTGGAAAGAGGGTGGTGTCACCGCCGAGTGCGGCGATGTCATCGACAGCGATCGCGGCTGTGTTGCTTGTCGTGGGTTGTCTCAAAAGGTAGATCCTAATGAGAGGAAGCTGGGTGGGTGGTCGGATCGGCAGGAAGCGGCTCACCGTCGCCGAAAAATGGCTCAATAGGTGGCGGTGGCGGTGATGAACAATGCTCAAAATCCCGATCGCCGGTGACGGTGGTTGTGAGTGGTATGAATAGAAAGCCAGCTACGAGACGGTCATGGCCGTACCAAATGAATGGCCGAAGGAGGGCTGGGGTCTCACTGGCGGAGAGCCGAAGTGGCGGCAGCGTAATAGTGGAAAATTTCAAAATCGTGGAAGCTCCAAAAATCAGTGGGTGTAGATAAAGTTGAATGGACGGCTCAGATCTTCCCGTGTGGCACGATCTAGATGTCCGACAAACTCGTGGCCTAGTGGGGCGCACCTATGGGTACTTACACTATACATTGGACGGAAAGTTCAAATCGAGAGCGTTCGAACTCTATAGGCAGGAATCGAGGCAAGAAGGTTAAATGGGCCTCAAAACCCTAAATGCAATCCAGTCTAGGCCCATGAGGCTCAATCTGATGATCCAAAAATCCTTGTGGTGCATGCAATGAGATACCCAGAAAAAATCCCAAATGGATACTAAATGATGCAATGGCCTAGATCTAGGCCTAAAATCCTGGCTAACATATAAAAATAAATTTGTTACCTCAGTATACACTGATAACTCATGATCTTATCATCTGCATGTTGGGCATATTCAGCCAATATAACATGCTCATACTGCCATCTGGGCCCATACTTATAATCTGAAATTATTCTGGCTCGAGCTTGCTCGAACCGACTCGAGATTGCCCAAACTAGACAGAACTAAAATCGAGTAAAACCCTAACCCGAAAATGGGGTTTTACGGCTCAATTTAAAGGACAGCTTCTTATGGTGAAAGTTGGATTTAGTTGGATCTATTTGCCTCCACGAAACTTGCTCAACCAATGAAAGTTTGATATAGGGACATGCTCTCCAGAGCCTAGATGTTGATTTAGATCGACTCTTGTTTGGCAAAAAAATTGGTCTAACTGGATATAGAGACTTAATTAACTTCCCTTAAACTAGCGGTACAGTTTGATTAATGATCAATTATTATTATTATTACTAGCCTTTAATTAAAAGCAAGAGATTTAACTTGTTAAAAATTACTATTTGATTTCTATTTATTTACTAAAGGTTGCAACTTTCCTAAAAGTAACAATCTTTGATGAAAAATTATGAGACAAAAAGGTGTTACTATTGAATGATACATCCTTACTCTCTATAAATATATGTGTCTAAGTTAGAACGAGACCACATTACAGATCAATTTGAATTATTCATGTGAGATAACCTCAGCGGTCTGGTCTAACCCGTGTGAATGAGAAAATTTTCAATTCGTGATTTTATCTACGTTGGAGGTCAAATTCTCTTGTGTATACAAGATAAGTATTTCAATTTCTTTAAAAAATACAATAAAAATATCTTCCACTAGGAAAGTCACGGGTTAGACCCCGGCTAACCTCAATCTAACTTCATTCAATAATAGGCTAATTGCCGTGAAAAATACAATAAAAATAAATCAAATAATTATAATTTATATTTTCATCAATTAGGATTTATCTTTAAAATAAATCAGAGTCTATATTTAAAATATTAAATTATTACATTCTATCATATTATTCAATGAGAGTTTTATATATAATTAAAAGTTATCTAACATAGGTCTGACATGGTGCGATATCATGCCTAGTTTAGCTAATGTTTGACTCGTTTCTTGATCTAATTTTACGTTTGTCTTAATGTAAACTTAATTTGGTGAGATAATTAATTGATTATATTTGATTGGGATTGGTCCTTTAATAAAGGAAGTCTTAAATTGCTTGGAATAAAACTTTCAACCAAGAGATCTTATCGATCTCTTCTGTTTATAAGGAAGACTCTATACAACTCTATAGAGTTATAATTAAATAACATTGAGACTATAGTGTTAGAATTCTCAGGATCAACGTCATGTTAAATCTTCGTGGAAAGAGTACGATAATCTTTATGAAGAAATTTATACTCCAAATCTATATTTGAATTTTCAAACATATGGATCTTCAAACTTATTAGTGTGATCTAATTTATTCTTTGCTAATGGTGGGATGTCACAAAGAAAACCATACATCCAATTCTAGGGACTATAACTCTTTATATAGACATTTAGAGTCTTTTATTTCCAATTTGGCCCATCATAATAAATAAGAAATAAGTGTTTCAGTCTCTATACACATTCCACATAATAACTTCGTGCTAACTAATTGATATTTTAATAAACATGATATTAAATACACATTATAACAGACCAAGTATAAGTAGGCTTATTAATAAAATAACATTCAATATGCCAATTGAATTAATATGTGTATGATCCATATATAAACAACAAATCTAATAATCTCCCGCTTGGTCCATTTATTTTCCTGAAATTGTACATATATAAACTTTATTGCTACTCAAACTGTTGTTGTCTTAACTATGAAATATTTTGCAATTATCCGGTCCATCAACCATATTAGTATAGGAACAAAGTGGGTTTTGCCACACTAACTCGCCCTTCAATGATCGCAATACTAGCACAATGTAAGGAATCAAGCTCGTTACTCTCCCACCAACATACCCTCCATCTGTCTCGGCAAACAAGAACTTGGCCTCTTCCTCGCCCGACTATAGATGAGTAGCACAGAGCCACTAGAACAACTCTTGAAACTCCTCCCGCGGATGATTTGTCTCCCGGTAGCTATGCGGTCCCTAGGGTATGCGACACATGGGCAGTACTCCCACCAAATCTCACCACACCCACTCACATGGTCCTAGTAGCTGCAAACCCAGAGACTGGAGAGCACACAGAAACTGAACCAGCGCGTTGA
>JAURVB010007769.1:0-18156 GCA_033002965.1 Piper betle
AACATAAAACTACATATACAGGCCTGGAAGGGATCCATATAATAGGCCCGAAGGCAACTTGTGGTGGATCTTGTTTTCGAAATCATCCTCGAGGGATCTCATCCTCGAGGGGTTATTAATCCGGAAATATTCGATTAAATGGCCCGAGTTAAGTGGGATCCAATAAAACGCCACTTAACCCGCCCTGCAATAATAAAATAAACATACAATGGAAGAGCGTAAAACAAGACGAGTCCTAAACGGACCTGGTAGAAGCTCCAAGCGTGTCGTCGCGCCTAGGCGGCGAGCTCCTACTTCGTACCTACACATCAAAACTAAATACTAACGCCCGCTAACTAAATGATGCATCAAAATCAATGAATACCACACACGACATAATAAATATCCATCATAGTCAAATAATCCTGAAGGAGAATAATCCTAACTCAAACTATTTATACTATATTTTATTCTGTTTTTTTCTAAATTACATCATGATCACTTATCATGCTCCAACTCATTCGATCTCATTAGCTCACTTACTATTCATTTACAATCCCTCAAATCATACAATCATTACTTCATCAGTAATTAGGCATTATCATGATAAATAATAAGTCCATGCTACCATGCTATGCTAATAATCATCAATTTAAATAATCAAATCGGAGGTAATTATACCTCACGTCGTCGGCAATCGGCGACGGCTAGGGTTCCGTCGCGCGTCTCGGAGCTCAAATTCGGCGCTCATCGGCGTCCGAAGCTCGATCTGGCTCCACTGGGTGAGCCCCGCGGAAGATCCGGTGAATTCCGGCGAATTCCAGAAATTCCGATTTTCCGGCGGTTTTCCGGCAGCTACTGGCGGTTTTCCGGCGACTTCCGGTGGTTTTCCGGCGACAATCGCCGGCAACGTCTACTGATCGGAAAGGGGTCGTGTTGGGTACCCTCGGAACCGGCTCGGCGAGCCCGACTCATCTACGAGGTCGACGCGGCCAACGGAGGTGGTAGCTCGCCGGAAAATGGGTAAAACAGAGCGGCGGCGCGATGGGTGGCTAGATCCGGCCGGCCAGGGCGGCGATGGCCTCCGTGCTGGTCGGGGAACGTCGCTGGAGGCCTGAGGGTGCTGAGGCGACCGACCGATCGCGGTGGCGCTGGTCGCCGGCGGCGGAATCGGCGACGGAGGCGCAACACGGGCGCGGCGTCGCGGTGTGGCTTCCTCGCGTCGCGGCGGCCCGACGTCGCCGGACTTGGTCGGGGCGGCACGGCGAGGCTGTCGTCGGGCTAGACGGCGACCATCGACGGCCGGGCGGCGGCGGCAGCGACGGCGGCGGCGACGCGCAGTGGCGGCGCGTCGAGGTAAGGGTTTGGGGAAGAAAGCAATGCGCGGGGTGTGTGTGGTGGCAAAGTCGTAAATATTACTTGACTCGTCTCCGACTCGAGTCAAAATAATATTTAAGTCATAAAAAAAATTCCAAAAAATTATGGGAAAAATCCCATAAAATCAAACAACACAAAAAAAATCATAATGATATGCTCTAGAACTATCAACCCACCAAAAATGCCCGTAACGCGTCCTAACGCGGTAAACGGCCTAAAACTAATTCTACGATCCACTATATATAAAAATAAAAAAAATCACTAGCATACTCTTATATATTCTGATAACTCATTCTGTTCTGCTGTGTTCATGACGTTATCATCATATACTTGGGTACGCATGACCCTCATAGCTCATACACGCGACCGGCGTCGGCTCGGTACACGTGTCCTGAAACTGACTCAACTCGAAAAAATAACGGTCGACCCGACCGGTTCTGAATATAAAACCCTAACTCGAATCGTGGGTTTTACAATTATGGCTATTTTGCATCAGATCAAGTAATAGTTTTAGGAATGAAAATATTAACTTTATTAAAATTCACCTGGAATAAGGTAGTTTTCCCTTAGTAGACATGATCTTAGAGTTTGGACATATAGTAGTCATGGCTTTGAAGCATACCCAATAGACCATGCAAATGTTCATAGCTCTATTCAACATATCGTACCCTTGAGTTTGAAGATTTAAGGAGAGGGTTTTTTATGTGGATCATGAAGACTAATGGAATAATTAGGAAAACAGTTAAAATATATTGGTCTTATACATAAACTAGATTTAATTATTCCTACTAAAGAGTCTTGGAATTCTTTGTCTTTTATCTCTTAAACAGACTAATAAAGAGGTATGTAAACCTTCTCTAGTTAAAGGCTTAACTGCAATTTGTACTAATCTTAGTTGGATATAATTAAATTCTTGTTTTAATTCTTTTATTATTTTATTACTTAATAATGACATAGACTCTATAATATTTCCAATACTAATACTTTTTCCATAGGTTATTTAAAGTAGCAATCCCTTATTATATACCTTAATTGGATTTATTTTAGGTATATTCAACTCATTTAATTTTTATCCTATATTGCTGTAAATTATTTGTTTAGTAAACTCAAAAACAGATGAGTTTTGAGTTTTCTTAACTATTTGTGATAGGAAAGCCATCTTAAACTAAAGTTTTCCTAAGTAAGAATTTCCTAGGAGAATCTTATCCAACTATGTCCATGCCTTCCGTGGCTCTTGATTACTTACCAAGCCTTGCATTCGTCACCTACCTAAGTAGCTCTAATTTTTTTTTGGCTTTGATACCACTTGTAGTCTTAAATTCTTGAAACTTCGCTTGATCTTTAACTTAACCTCACAAAAGCTTTGGTTTTAATACAGCTACTTATTATAAATAGATCCTTGGCTATGCTAATCACACAATATAGTATTAACTATATATATATATATATATATATATATATATATTTGAAATATCTACCGTGTGTTACAGATATTGGGCATTTTACCAAACTACTATATTTCTAATTCTAACATAAGCCCCATCTATAATATTGAGGCATCTTACCTAATAAATCATAATAAACAATAATAGTTATATATATTTTTCATACTAACAAACAAATGCGTTTTAGTAAAATGGAAATAATTTAATTAGGTTTTTACCAAGAAAGGGAGAAAATTTTCAATATTATAAGATGGTGGGAAAATAAAATATAATTATGAAAAAAGAAAAAAGTTTCGTAATGTTAAAAGTACCCTCTCATTGAAAAAAAATATAATTTTAAAATAAGCTAGCTGCTACCCTATCGATGCAATCGACCTTTGCAACTGGTTGGTGATGGCTTTAAAATTTTTCTTTTTAAAAAATGGTTGGCAATAAAGAGGCAACCTAGCCCCACCAAGCCAGATTTGGCCTCGGGCAATTGCACCTTTTCAACGGGTCGATAGTGGCCTTAAAATTTTTTCTTTTTAAAAAATGGCTGACGAGATAGGGGCGATAGATCCTGAATGACCTAGAGTGAGGACAACCTAGATCAGGTTGCTCGGGCAACCAGGGCAGTTGGAACCATCCTGACAGCCACTTCACTTAAGTGTTTTATTTTAATTTCTTTAAAAAAAATTATATACCCATTTTTTTTGTCTTGACTCCCCCTCACATCATGAGTACGTAAGTTAGATCATAACTAATATATACCCCTTATAACGTTGATAGATAACATGGGTGATGAACTTTTCGTATAGTATAGTTTTTTTAAAAGAAGGTATTTTAAATAATTCGATTTATTTCCCTTGTTTTTTGGGTATTCCCATCACCTGGCACACTGCTAATATAAAAAAAACAATTCTTTCTCTTTTTTATTTTAGTAAAATGTTCTAATTTAATGGTTGCGTTTTTTATAAAGAAAAAGAAGAAAAATCATCCAACCGTTCACACTCACAATCTGGAACGGCACGGATTCCGTCAAGTTCGTCTTCGCAAGGCGAGACGGCGGCGTTTCGCCGTCAAAGTCCGGCCATGGACGTCCCCGAAGACGGCGGCGCCCCCGTCCCTCTCGATCTCCGGCGACTCATTGCCGCCACCGCCGCCGCCGACCTCGACCCCTCGGCCCCCCTCTCCGCTCCCGACCTCCGCCTCCTCGTCGACCGCCTCCACTCCCGCTCCCTCCTCATCAAGTCCCGCGTCCGCTCCTGCCTCCTCTCCCGCCTCCCCGCCTTCTCCGCTGCGTTCTCCGCCGCCGCCCGCTCCGTCTCGGCAGCCGACGCCGTCGCCGCCGACGTCGACGCCCTCCTCCGCATCCTCTCCCCCGGCGGCGACGGCGAGATCCGTGCGATCGTCGACGAGATCCGGGCCGAGAGCCGGGAGCTCGCGGAGAAGAAGGAGGCTCTCCGGTGCGTACTGGCGGTGTCGGATCTGGTCCGGCGGTTGGGGACGGTGGGGGAGGGGTTGGGGAGTGGGAAGGTGGTGGAGGCGGCGGCGGGGGTGAGGGATTGGGGGTGTTGTTGGGTGTGGAAGACGAGGGTTCGGATTCCCCGATGGTATTGTCGTTGCTGCGGCGGGAGTGGAGGATTTGCTTCGATCAGGTGCGTACAAATCGTTTCTTTTTGGTGGATGAGCACCTTCCTTTTGCATCCAATTTGGGAATTTGAATTGATGGGGATGTTTTAGGTGCAAGAGGCTCTGGCAGGATTGATGGAGAAGGTTGTCTTGTTCGAGAGTGGCATTGGGGAAGCGTCTGTGTCAGTGAAGTATAATGTTAGTTCGGAGGGAGGTGGTGACATTGAGCTTCGTAGCATCTTGACTGCAATTGAGGTGCATGCTGGTTGTATTTTTTTCTTAAGTTCTAATTTAGTGTCATTGTTCTGTTTGTATTAGGAAATTAACGTTCACACAATTTGCAGCAGGCTGGAGTGTTCGATTATGGGTTTGCGAAGGTGGCTGACTCGATGATCAAGCGTGTTGTGGTTCCGGTAATTTGTGATGGATTTGCTGTTGTTGAGGTAGATGGTGCAAAGGAGGACTATGGTCCGAAAATGGGGGCAGTTCTTAGGCTGTCCTCTATTGGTGAAGGCGAGGTAATTTGCTTGATTTTATTGTTTGTGGCAAAATTATTTGTTCTGAGCTGGAAGGTTTAGCTGTAAGGTATCACTGTAACACCAGAAAAACATGGATATGATAGCACATGAAAAGCTATGTGGTAGCAGTTTTGAAATTTGACATTAGTGAATGCTAACATGAAATATGCTCATTGGATTGCACAACTTTCTTTTCTGTAAGGTGAAACAACAATTATCGTTTCAGTGAAGGATATTTAACTTTGTATATATCTGATTACACTATTTATCTTCTGCTGATTACCTGTTATTAAGGTTTTGTACAATTTGCAAGGTGAACCACATCTCTTGTAACGTCTGTTGCTTTCTAAATCTTGTAGCTTGTAACCAATTTTGTCTGCATTTGCTGAATGAGACAGCTCTGTGATCTTTGTTGTTTCCATATTTTCATATTGTATAGCCTTGGGGGTCTGGGCCCCTGCACCGCACCCTGAGTATGTTTATTTATTATTATTAGGCGATAATTTCCATTTACCTCTAGAAACATGAATGTCGCTGAGCTTCTCGTGAAGCGTGGAGTTCTATATGTTTTTCATTTGTCTGCATTCACTGTTTGGATGAATCTTATTTCTCATGATTTTTTTTTCTATTGTTTTTTGTTATGGCTAAGTGATACAGTTTTTTTCATCAAATATTCATACTATCTGTTTCGTTTTGCATTTTCATGTTCCAGGCATGATGCTTGCAGAGTTTGAAAAATGTAGTACTTGTGCGATTGCATTTGCTTGATGGCATATGATAAGCTTCATATTTACTAACCTTGCCGGCATACCACGGCTATTTCATTTTTGAATGAGTTGTCTATCTAACATGAAAGCTTTGGATTGGCATTAACCTTTTTTTTGTTCTTGTGCAGGATGTGAAATTGAGAGTTGAAACTAGCTACTCTAGACGAAACAAATTATAGAGTTTTTAAATGAATTTGTCTTTCTTCACAATGGTCTTTGGATGCAACATTTTGGAAGATTGACATGGTCAAGGATAGCTGAACTTGTTGCTTCAAATATCCTCTCCAAGGTTTGCTACAGAGAAAAAATTATTATTTATACTCTTCTTCTTACATGGTGATGTCAAAAAATGCAAAAAATATTTTTAACTCTCTTGCTTGAATAATAATTTGTGAGAATCTACTTGGCTTAGTCTCTTAAGTAGATGGTTGCCGCTGTACACAAGAGTATTCATTCTCTGGTAGCTAAAATGTTGGCCAATGTTTGAATGAATATGCTTTCTTTACAAGGTTTATGTTCCTTATGCAGTGCAAACTGTTTTCCATATATTTGCTTGAGGGGACTAATTTTGTGTTTTCTAGGTTTTTCATTTGTTCTAATTTTAAATTTCAATTCCATTTCTTTTGGTAATTCTTGTAGAATGGATTGTTTATTATTGTACTTAATGTTTATTTTAGGTTGTCCCAAGTGATGCATCTGAATTTTCGGAATTCCAGAAAATAATTGAAGTTACTGCACAATTTGAGATTGCTTTAAAAGACATGAAGTTTATTTCTGCTACCGATTGTAAGGATGAAAGGTTAAGTTCTTTTGTTCAAAATGTTGAGGTCCATTTTGCATCTAAAAAAAGGAGTGAAATTCTTGCACAGGCTAGGATTTTACTTCTGAAAAGTGATTTTACTATTTCACTGGTGAGTATGTAATATGTAGTCCCTTATTCTTCTTGCAACTCTCTACCATTGATGAATAGGTACATTTTTTTGTGACTATTTATTAGGAAGCTGCTGCCAAGCAGCACAAAAGCCATGATTCTGGAGAAACTGCTGGTAACTATTCTCAGCGGCTAGTCAATATGCTTTTCCACTTTGACCAATGCGTTGTGTCCGAAGTGGCCTATCAGTTGGTGAAGCTTGTGCATTGTGCATTACAGGTTATCACTTATTGACCACCATAATGCAGTTTTTGGAAGAACAGCTGTACTGATGAGCTATTTGAGACATCAATATTGTAGTCTTGATCATGATCACTTTTGATATTGACCTTTTGCAGGATGTTTGTGGCTCATCCATGAAAGTTGGTGTAGAATTCTATCATGCAGCAAGAGATGCTCTTCTTCTGTATGAGGCTATTATGCCGGTTAAGGTATGCGCTTGGGCATTTTCTCTCTTTCCTCCCCCCACCCCCTCCCCCTCTCCTCCTTTTCTTTTCTTTTCTTCTGTATGCTTTTTTTTTAAAAAAAATGGATTCAATGTCTAGCTTTGAAACTAGGTTTTTTGTTTATGCTATTAATTTAGATAATTGGAGGAGTTCTTTGTTGAGCAGTAATTATGTCTTAACCTTAAATCAAGGTATAAGTGTAGCGACAACAGCCATCTGGGAGCAGGAGGAGTTACATATTTAATTGATATGTAACTTTATGGAAAGTTCTCAGATCATTTGTCAAATCATTTATCTTTTATTTTTATAGAATTTATAAGAAGCATATTTAAATTGTGTATTTTCAATGCATTGCATATTTTAGAACTTCTTGTCTGCGTAAAATGTTAAAAGTTTATTGGCCGTTTGTTGAAATTTAATACTGTGAAAGGTTTTGGTGAATTTATGTCTTTTTTATATAGTAGTTTGCTATTCGCAATTACTGCATGCTTTCTCGTAGCGCATTATATGTTCATATTATTCTTTCTTGACATCTATCTGTGTTCGTTATCTGAATATTCCTTGTGGATGCTGAATATAGTGTCATGATATTTAACTCTTTTGTCTTTTCCACAAAGCTAGAGAAGCAGTTAAATAGCATCAGTCAAGTGGCCATATTAGTTCACAACGATTGCTTATATTTGTCACAAGAAATATTTGGACTTGCATTTCAGGTCAGTAGAGCTTATCTTACACGATTTAGTTGAAATTATATCATGTTTTTGGTAAATGTTTTTTTAACTATCTTCATACATCGGAAAGTTTGATGTTGACAGAAATATGGCATTAATAATAAGCTTAGGTAGTATTTTCTTGAACATGTTAATTTCAGCTTCCTTGTGAATGGATTTTAAGAACTTGTTGTTCATAGTTTTGTTTACAATATATAACCACTCAGGATGGTGTGTATTTTTTTCCTGACAATTGTTGAAATTAGTGGATGATAACTATATACGTGGACAAAGATAAATTGTTTCTTTTCGTACCTGCACAAATCTAGGTAATTATCCCTTTGTGGAGGCCTAAAGCTTTTGGGATATGCATGTGGCTGTAAAATGGGAATGTGATAGGTCAAATACTGTCATCTTTGTATGCAGTAAAGTGGTGTTAAAATGACATATGTTATCTGGATTTTTTGTCATTGAGTGATGAATTTTGGTTTTATATGTGGTAGGCTTGAAGTGAATTATATCTGATTCCTCCCATATAGGACATAATTATATCTGATTCCTCCTATATCTGGTTTTCTATGTGTCCTTTTCAGTTCAGTTGTTATTTTCCAGCTGGCTTGAAAGAAAATGCTGTGTTTGTTGATTTGGCGCTCAAGTTCCATCAAAGGGCAGAGGAAATACTTGAGAAGCAGTTACAACTTGTCATTTTTAGCTTGAATGAGGTAATAATTTGGTCAATATGCTAAAAGAGGTTCTTACAGCTTGAATATTTTTTTCGTAGAAATTTTTAGTGCGAAGCTGACTTATGCTTTTTGTGCTTACATTGTATTCGATTAATTTCATTATATTTTCTTTGTTCTACATGATAAGGCCATAGGTGGAGCGGATGGGTTTCAGAATACGCATCAGAGGCAACAGTATGAGTCTGCAAAGTTTAGCATTGAGCAGGTGTTGAAGTAGTACTGTCTAATACTGCTTTCCCTATAATATCGGAATTGGGAACTAAAATACTAATTAGAGTTTTCAACTTGAACATATTATTTTTTGTTGCTTATTTAACTTTTAAGTATCTATCTAAGTTTTTCATTGATGTTCTTGGTGGCAATGAGTCTGATGGTTCTGTCAAATACTGAAGATAATTCTTGTTTAGGTAGTTTTCTAGCTTAGGGAGCTGCTGCTCTCTTTGGCTTAGATTTGACGTTGTTTAATTTTTTAAACAAAACTATTTGACTTCATTTTTTTGTCTTTGTAATTTTACATTTGTTCTTGCAAGTATGGAATTTTACTTGAATGTACAAAAAGGTAGGCTTGTTTAATTTTCTTTCTGGTAGCAAAGCAGCATAGTTTTCTGTTTTTTGTTATATGAAATGTATTGTTGCGAACTGAAAGCATCTTTTTGCAGGTTGTATTCATCCTTGAGAAAGTACGTCTTATTTGGGATCCACTTTTATTGCAATCAGAGTACAAGAAACTAATGTACAAAGTCCTGGATTCTGTATTCTCCAGGATTACAATAGACATACTCCAATTGGATGACTTGGTTGCTGAGGCATCATTACAGGTGCTAACTCTAGTGAATCTGCATTGGTCTATAGATTAATGAAACCTTTTTTCTAATTTCGTTCTTTTTGTCTTATATACTTGCAGCTTCAGAATCTGATACATGTTCTTCTTGAAAACCTATCTTCCTTGTTGGATTCTCTTGTTGAAGAAAAAGAGTTTCAGAAGATAACATATGGGCTCTGCTAGATAAGCAGGTGCCATCTTTGTGTAAACTACGTTAAGTAGCTGGTGGGTTCTTCTATAGCAAATATTTTTTTAACTTTGAACATGTTTCTATTTTTAGACTCTGATCCTAGCAACTGTTTGCAGACGTGTTAGATATGCCTTTAAAATCTGTCACATCATGTTGGGAGAGTGGCGTTCTATTTAGCTGTGGCTTTGCAGCATTGGAGGTATGATGTAATGCATGGTATAAGTTGCTTATATTAAAAGGATGCTCCAGTTTTTCTCATTTGTATTGGAGCAGAGGTTATTTCAAATTTGTATGTGTTGTATAGAGTTTATCATGATAGTTTTCGTCTGTGTATGTGCTAATGCTAGAAGGATCAAGTCTTGTTCTTTACTGGTAATAATTTTGAAGTAATTAGTTCAGCTTGAGGCACAGCCCGCTGAAAATTATATTTATTTTTGATTGGTTCTTATTGGGGTTTGGTCTACTCTCATTTGTCGACCACTAATGCAACATATTTTATTTCATCAGATTCAGAGTTTTATAAAGGCAATATTTACTGATTCTCCTTTGAGAAAGGAATACCTGTGGAGGATAGAAGATTCTAACTCGTGGGAATGAGTTCATTGTCCTCTACGTGGAGATGGATTATTCCTCCAAGTGAGGTTTATGAACTTTTTGCTACTTGCAGATTAATGTGTTAATTAATGCGCCTTCGGGAGAAGAAGACGATACAGTGAGTTTTTACACTCGGATATAGAGCTGAATACTCGATCTAAAGAACTGAAAATCAGTTTTCAAAGCTTGACTGGATGTCTAGCAGAGGTTGTGCTAGTCTGGTGTAAGCGTCATCTCTCTACAGTCGATGAGTTCAAAGTAAAAACCAGAGAATGGTTCAATTCTTTGTATGTGCAGTCTGTAAATTCTTTGTACGGTAACTTATGCACAACAGTTTCTCAATATGAGAAATTTTGGATAGTTCTTTTGCCGCAACAGCATATCTGTTGTCAATAGTCAGAAATAAACAAGTATTGTATGCTATCTGCATCTGTTGCCAATTTTTTGGGTTGAGATTAGCATTTTGGTTCTACTTTTTATCTGATCAGATAACTAATAACCACTGACAAGTTTTATGTTGCCTGGTATCAATCAATCCAGGGGATCAACAGCCAGCTGGTATAGTTTGTTGATTATACTTTGTTGGTTCTACTCTTGTATGTTGAGATAGACAAGCTAATTCATTGGGGGTAAGGTGCAAAAAGCTAAGATTGACTCATATTGTATTGTACGAAAAGTATCAGCACTGTTCTTGAGCATTCGACTTTAATCATTTTGGAGAAGAATAGAAAGTATCTGATGTTTATTATTTGATATCCATGATTCTTATGCTCTATGCTGTATTTGCTCATGCTTTTTTTCATTAATATTTTGCTCCCTGGAAAAATGACCTGGTTCCATGCCATCAATTGAAACAAAAATGGATTGGATCGACGCCACAATGTTGTGTTGTAGACTGGTTGCCATAAAGTGTAGGTGATAATGATAATACCAGTGAGCCAAAAAATGATAAAAAGTGAGAAAGATCATGATATTTAGTTCTCTTTTATGAACTATCAAGGGTTTTATTTTTTAAATTTTTATTATATATCAATATGGTGAACTGATAGCTCATCAGTGGCCCCCAAAAATTGGTGATGGGATACCATACAAAAGAATTTTGCCATAGGTGAGTTATGAGATTTGACAGATTAGTCCACCTTATTTTCAATTGTTGTCCTCATTCTTATTATACAGTCTGGAAAATATTCTTGCTCACCATTCATTCCCATATCCAAACAAGGTTGGCCATATTGTCAAATTTCCCATCACTCAAAAAACCCAGTTCCCAGCTTGTTTATCTCACTTCTTTGAGCCATCACCACCACTCACCAACCTTAAATCTAAGCATTCAGAATTCAATATCAGGACCAAAGAAAGAAGAGAGGCAAAGGCAGTATGGAGAGGTTCAGTTCTAGCAAAAGCAGTGAAGATGATAAAGCTGGCATTGTGTCATGCTGGGGCAGATTGAAGCTCAAGGTCCAAAGAAGTAGAATATCTCTCTGCTTGAGGGACATGTTCACAAAGAAGCGGAGAGTTAAGATGGTGAGTTTCAGGTATGACCCACTTAGTTATTCTCAGAACTTTGATGAAGGTGGATTAATGGAGGAAGAAATGCAGAAGAGCTTCTCGTCAAGGTATGCTGCCTTGTCTTCAAAGCCAGCTCACCCTGATAGGCAGGAACAGGTTTTACAAAGTATATGGGAATAGAAAGGGGATTAAAGAATTGATAAACTTTTGAGTTCCTAGATATAAGAACTGATTTTTGTTGTAAGTCTCATTTCTTGGCAGGAAAATGCATGCATGATGATGCTTGTGTATTTAAATGTCTATGCAAGAGATGAGGAAAACTAATTACTAGAATATACTTTTGATGAAATGTATATTTTCACACCTGAAATCTTTAATATTTTTTGTTTATTGTATCTTGTAATTTTCCATTTTTTTCCTGCATGTTTCCTGCATTTTTTTACCTTGGTATATAGTTGATGATCATAATAATAACTAAGCTAATTTCTGGTAGATAGACAACCGTACAAGGTCATATTTCTAAATCACACGTCTATCTTAGTAGATCTACTACAATGCATAATACAAGGAAATAGCGTTTGAACACTAGCTAGCGGCCATTTTCAATGCTTGTCAAAGAGATCCGCCCTTGGCCAGAGCGATCCACCTGCATGGTTGGTGCTCCATAAACAGGAACAGGCATTGCCAATGGAAGCTGGGGAAGGGATACTTCAAAATTCAGAACTTGAATTGCCTCTTTGATACAAGGCCTAAGATCATGATCAGGATGAGCACACCATAGCCCGACAACCAACAAGCTCTCCATCTGTTTCACATCAAACACTTGCCCCAATCTCTCATCTGCAGCATCAACAACCTTTCCTTGTCCATAGAGGCACCATACCCAATCCACCAATCTCACCCTTGACTCCTCAACATCATGCTCCACAGTTCTTCTCCCACAGGCAATCTCCAAGGCCACAATTCCAAAGCTGTAGACATCGGACTCCTTGCTAGCCTTGCCTTTGGTTATGTACTCTGGTGCAAGGTAGCCTTGGGTGCCAGCTACGCCTGTGGTCTGGAGGCTAACCTCATGGTCCATCAGCTTTGCAAGACCAAAGTCACCAAGCTTGACATTGAAACCAGAATCCAACATAACATTGCTGGGTTTGATGTCTCTATGTATCACACATTGCTCCCACTCCTCATGGAGGTAGAGCAAGGCTGAGGCAAGTGCTAGGGCTATCTTGTATCTCAGACTCCATGCTAGGCTAGTGTTGTTGCCAAAGAGATGTGAATCAAGGCTACCATTTGGCATGAACTCATATACGAGAAGGAACTCACCTTGGTCGTGGCACCAACCTAGGAGTCTAACAAGATTCCTGTGTCTTAAGCAGCCGATGGTCAGTACTTCCGTTAGATATGTCCTCTTACCATCATTTAATCCTCTCAACATCCTCTTCACTGCCACTTCCATCTTGTATTCTTCCAGAACGCCCTTATAAACAGACCCAAATCCGCCTTGTCCCAATTTCTTTTCATCAGAGAAATTTTTCGTTGCCTTGAAAAGTTCCTGGTAACCAAACCTTCTAGGCCATGCCCCTCTTTGGTCTAGAACAATACCAATGGAACTAAGTTGATTAGGTATGCCCTGATTATCTAATATTGGATGTGGGTTTCTCTTCTTGAGCCAGATAATTGAGCTTGAAATCAGAGTAAGAATTAAGAGACCAGCTAATACAGCAGAAAAGATCAACCATTTATCAATACCATTTGGCTTGTGATTGCTACCGGTATTAACCTGAGGCAGCTCCGTGTCAAAAGTTGAGCTAAATTGCCATGAGTGAATGGTGTGCTGCTCAAATGTGTGACCGGTAGTGGCTACAAACCCTGCAACAGCCCACTCTGTCAAAACACTCATCAGATCAATCTCATGTTGAAGGTTGTATCCTTGTGGCACACCATCATACGAGATTGACACGTTCAACACCTTTGTAGTAGAGTTGTAAGCGATCCTGGCCCTGCCCATCTGCCTACTATGCAAGCTACCGTTCCATGGCACATCAACCACCGAGTCAAGTGCGTTGACATTGATACCCACATGCTCATATGGTCGATCAAACTCAGGGTTCACAAATGAATCCAACTCAACCGATATGATGTGATTGGCAGAACCAGATTGGTACGTGGAAGAGTTGTAAAGCCCTTGAAAACCTCCCACAGAGTTAAGAGGCGTGTGTGAACCTAATGGTGCAAGAAAGAAGGAGAGACCATAACCATACGCAGAGCTATTGAATGTGTCAATGGTGAAGGAGAAAGTGGTATTGAAATCTGAGACCTGTTGCGTAGAGCCATCCCACATTTTTATGGGTTTGTTGTATGTGGCTCTACCAACACGAAAATAGATATCGCCAGCAGTGAGGTCGATAGAGCCGACGGTGTTGATGGCGCCATCACCTTCATAAACCATGCTACTATTGGAATCAAAGGAAGGAATGTCGATGAAAACTGAGCTAGATGAGTGAATGTGAATAGAGATGACTACAAGAAGAAGATGAACAAGGAAGATGACCATCTTTGGTGTTGCTAATTATCAATATTAGAGGTGATGATGTTTATAGGCAAAAAGTCTAAGAGCACCACTACATATTATATATATGCTACTACTATAGAAAGCGATTAGGTGGCGATTACCAAATGAATGAAAATTCCTAGCAATTGCACCTTCTTCGTGAATAGTTGCATTTTTCAGTAGAGAGCTATTGATAAATAATTGTGTTCTTTGATTAAGGAGTGGGCTAATTAGAAATAATATTTGATACAACGCTACATTGACAAACATTAAATAGGCTTTAAAATATGAGAAAAACAAAGTGTAAATAGGCAGTGATTAATGTTCTTTATATCAATTTTAGATTTTTATATGTTCAAGTTTTTTTAGGAAATGAATTTTTATTTTAACTTTTCCGGGAAGAAGGGGTAATGTCAATGTGCACCCAAGTCTTTGATTAGTGAAAAATTTGATGTTGGTGGTAAGATAATATTAAGTATTGAGCTGATATTGGCTTCTTTAATTATTTGTTTTATTTTAATTATTTTCTCCAAAAAATATTTTGACCTTGTTTTCAACTTTCAACTTGAGACAAACTAGGTCTCTATAGTTTTTGTTTTGCTTCTCTTGGCAAGTAATACAAATAATTAAGGTTAATGTTTTATTATTATTGACTATTGTTACGTGCATATTCTTAAAACCCTTTTTACTCCAAAAATTATCAAGTCGATTCGACTCCATGACTTGGGGAGTCGAACTCTATGGATGACTATAGTGACCAATGTAATAATTAGATCCCTGAGTTATATCATAAAAGTTATTAAAATATATTATCTTTATTTTAGATTAACTAAATTAATATTTTTAAGTAATGTATAGCAAACATTTATCAATTTCACGTGTCAAAAGAGTAATATTTACTAATTATATATAAACTTTTATTATATAATTTAAATTTTAATAAATGATTCTAATTCAGTTTAGAGTAGACTTTGAGTTGAGTTCACTCCATGACATGTTGAGTCAAATCTAAGTTCCAAGTTTTTAAATTATATTTATGGAAAATAATTTCACATGCAAGACAAATAAAATATATGTAAAAAAGAAATTAAAAATATATAAGACTAATGAGGTGACTATCCTAAAAACTATATTTGGGTTTCATTTTTTTCTAAAGGCCATTATAAAATATTATTGGAGAATTACCATGTTCCTCCCGCCCCCTATAAGAACCCTAATATTGTACCTAGAGCGCAATAATCGGAGGATCACAATCGGGAGCATCCTCTAAATACATGGTTATAATCATCAAGCTTTTCATCGACAAATATGATTAAGTTGCAACTAAAATTTTTACTTTGATGAAAGTGTTTATTCTCTATATATAATAATGTTAGTCAATGGTGATTGTTACCCTCAATTTTTTAATTAAAGCCATGTTTAATTAATTATCACTTACGATGAGATAAAATGAAAATGTATCTACAAAATTAAAATTTGTCTCTAAAATGCATGTAATTATCGCCTATCTTATTATTTAATAAGATAAAAAATGAGAATTTATATTTAAAATTAAAATCTATTTCTAATATACCCATGCGATCCACAGCCTCATGCCTTGCATAATATATAATATGGAAGTCATTTTCCCATTGAACAATCTATATGGAATTAGAAAATTGTCCATAAATACATGCATACATGCGCATATATTATTATTATTATTATTATTATTATTATTGTTATTATTATTATTATTATTACTATAAACATATGAAAACACTCTTTCCCATCATAGTCTTGGGTTTTTTGTGCAAGTTAGTTTAATTCAAGTGCAAATATTATAGTTTTAAATATCATATCGACTACTTGACTTAGTATTATACTGTGTATCATCTTTAATTTAGTACGATATAAAGCTTTGTGCTATTTTTTTGCACTTGGTTTTTTAATCCGATATTTTTGAAAACTTTTTTTTTTTAAATTATAGTATTTTAACTGATATTTAATCAAATGTTGATCACGAATAATATTTTTAATATCTTATAAAATATTTTATTTCTAATTTAAAATTTAGTTGAACCCGATTTGGCTTGGTTGAACCACACAAAATATATCTCATATTGGCTATATATAAACCTATTATGCTAGTAAGTATGATATTTAAAACATTGACTATACAATCGCAACTTCATCTCCAAAACAATTAAACAAAATTTTTTGACTTGCTGATAACGCTTTTAACCCGGGTTGAGAAAATCGGCCGATTCCGTGCGGAATCGGCCGATTTCAATCGGATCGGCGCGATGCCGATCCGATTTCGGGGCCGAATCGGTCGGCCCCGAATCGGTCACTGAATCGGCCGATTTCGGCCGATTCCAACCGATTTAACTCGGAATCGGAATCGGCCGATTTAAATCGGAATCGGTTTTTTACGAAATTACTAAAATACCCTAGGTATGATTTTAATTAAATTAATTAAGCATGGGTAAAATGGTAATTTGGCTTTTAAAACCCTCCCCGCTTCCGCCGTCGCGCTCGCTCCGCCGCCCTCCGCTCCGCTTCCGCCGCAGCTCCGCCACGGCCGTCCGACCACGCCACTGCCGTCCGACCATGCCGCCGCCCCGTTTCCGCCCCCGCCGTGCGTCCCCGACTCCGGGGTCGCCGCCCTCCGCTCCGCTTCCGCCGCAGCTCCGCCACGGCCGTCCGACCACGCCGCCGCCCCGTTTCCGCCTCCGCCGTGCGTCCCCGACTCCGGGCTCGCCGCCGGCGGGGGTAGGGAGGGGAGGGTGGCATTCTCGTAATTAAAAGTTGACTCGAGTGTAACTCGAGTCAAAAATAATAATTAATTTATAAATAATTTAAAAAAATCTTAAAAAATATTTAAAAATATCATAAACTATAATACACAGAATAATATCAAAATAACATCAATACCTAATTTTAATATATTTATATTATGAATTATCAAATTATTATATATAACCGATTAAATTAATTTGGACCGATTCAACTGAACCGATTCCTGGCCGATTCAGACCGATTCCGATTCCGATTCCGATTCACTGGAAAACCGATTCCGATTCCGATTCCGATTTATGTAAGCCATGCTCTTAACTAAACATTAACTCCTGGGGCCCCACTTGGGTGTTGTGTGTCATCTTCAAACATAATGAGGCAAAGACCAGAAAAGAATTAAAAAAGAATTAAAGAAAAAAAACTTTGCCATGCAAAGTCCACAAAAAAATGCAAAACTTAATCTAAAACCTTCATTGATGGCTGATCGATGTCAAATTTTGGATTTTTTTGTGGTTTAATAATTGGTGATGAAAATTGTAGGCTTTTTCACAGTTTAATAAATTTAGAATATATTTATTATATATTATAACAAGATGAATTTTTGTCTCATCGTGTTTTAGCATTATCTTCGCACAACGTTAATTATAATGTTACAAATTCCTCTCTTTTCTCTCTATACCCCCCCCCCAAAAAAGTTTTATCGCTTACTTCTTTTACTCATCTTCTCATTTATTTCTTACTTGCCTAAATTTTTTAGCTTTTATCTCTTATTTGCCAAAATTTACTTTTAGTTGTTTAAAACAAATGTTTTTAACAATTATATATTAATATTTTAATTTTATTTTAAAATTTCTTCATATTTTTCTTTTGATAATTTTAAATTAATTTCATTGAGCAAGATATTTTTAAATATATTTAGAAAATTTGTGTTTAAAATTAAATATTTACTAGTATTTACATTTAAAATTACTTTATATTTCTTCACATATAATTAATTAAATTAAAACATATTGTATATTAAAAATTTTAAAAAAAATGTATAACTTTAACTAATTATATCACATTTTGGTGTAATTTTAGTGATTAAAAGTCGAAAGCCACTTGGAAGTTTAAAATTCATTTTTAGCTTTGTCTTTGACAAAATAAAATTTCTTAATTAGAACTTTGAAAATCATTTTGGTATA